>PVIH01017062.1:0-43279 GCA_004025045.1 Sigmodon hispidus
ATCCTCCCTCCCTTTACAGCAGTAGAAAAGTAACTATGAGAGGAAGGATTTATTTTGGCTGAGAGTTTGAAGGTAAGGGATTGTAGCAGGAGTATGAAGCTGATGGTCACATTGCATCTGCAGTCAGGAAAGAGAAAGAGATTAATGCTGGCACTCAGATAATTTTCTCCTTTTAATCAACCCACATGTCTACCCCATGGGATGGTGCTACCCACATTTAGAAATGATCTTTCTTCCTCAGTTCAAGATCTTAATTCTAGAAATACCCTCACAGAATGTCAAAAGTTATGTCTTCTAAGTGACTCCAAATCCAGTCAACTTAACAGTGAAGACTAGCACATCTGAATCCAAATTTATATTTCTAAGTTCCCTAAAATTCATCTTCCTGGTTGGTGAGATGGCTCAGTGAGTAAACATGCTTACTGCCAAGCCTGATAACCTAGGTTCCATCCCTAAGGACACACATGGTAGAAGGAAGTAATCAACTCCCATAGGGTTTTGCCTGGCCTCCATATACATGCCATGGCACATGAATGCCCACTCATATATATACACATAGACAAGATTTAATAAAAACCTTTAAATTCATCGTTCAAGTATAGATTGTCTCATAAGAAATTACCAAAAGAGGGTCTGGAGAGATGGCTCAGAGGTTAAGAGCACTGACTGTTCTTCCAGAGGTCCTGAGTTCAATTCCCAGCAACCACATGATGTCTCACAACCATCTGTAGTGAGATCAGATGCCCTCTTCTGGTGTGTAAGCATACATGCAGATAGAATACTCATACAGAAAATAAATAAATCATTATTTTAAAAAAATAAATTACCAAAAGCTGCTTTTCTTAGAGTCTTGTTTCTTAAACTTCTACTTCCTCTGAACATTCAGATGTCAGAAGCATGCCGAACTATAGCAGAGGAAACAGAGAGACATAGGAAGAATAATAGGTAAGTTTGATGAATATGTATGTGTATATATACCTCTGTACATATCACAAATGAACAAGATAATCATTAGCTATATGACTGATAAAAATGGGTCCCACAAACCAGGTGAGGTGACTCTGTCTGTACTAGAATCCAGGAAGTAGAGGCATGAAGTTCAGAAATTCAGAAACATCCTTGGTTCCACATCAAGTTCAAAGTCAGCCTGGACTACATCAAGACACTATCTCAAAAAACGGGTCCAAGTAAATTATTTGTCTTGATGTCTAGACCCTTTCTAAATTTGACTCTGCTGCTCCTTGTATTGATCTGTTTAGTTTAGCCTTCCTCTTGTTGAAATTTGGCTGGACATAACAAATAAAATAAATGTGACATCCTGGAATTTCTGAGACCAAGAAGGCCTATGAGTAGCTTCTGCATTAGTCTTTGGTATACAGTTGCCATGTAAAGGAGTCCAAGCTATCACACTAAAAAGAGGCCATGTGAAGATACTGGCTTAATTGTAACAGCTGAGCCTCAACTAAAGTTTACCCAACAGTCGCACGCTGCAGCAGTCCAGGGAAGATCTGCAGAACTGTCCAGCCATCCCATAGAATCTTGAGGAAATAAAACAACTTGTTTTAATGCAGTCAGTTTGGGAGATGTTTGTGCCATAGTAGTAGGTGAGTATGGCAAGCTAGCCATGGCAAAGTGAATGGAAATTCTCCAAGAAAATAATGGAGTAAGGAACTAGGCTGGAGAATGTCATGTACAAAGATGCAGAGGAGTAGATGGATGCAGGCTCTCAGCAATAGCAAATTGCACTGAGTGGCTAAAGAAAGAAATATAAAATACAGAGTACAGAGGAGCTGGGAAAGTTATATAAACTGGATTAAGACTGGAAGAAAAAAATGTTACTACCATATGAAATTTGTTGATGTACATTGGCCAGGTGGTACCTCGGAATATCATACAGGAAATATGTTTCTCCTTTGCTCTTCCATTCGCTTGTAAAGTGTTTTCTTCCAAACCTTTGCACAGGACAGATCATTCCTCCCTTCAGCTTCATTATGTAGAGATCACTAAGAAGCACTTACAGAATTTAGCCAAGTGGCCAGAAGGTGGCTTAGAGTTGGCATTCTTTTTTGTTTTTTCTTTACTGTTCACTTATGAGTGAATGGAACATAGAGTTTTTGTCATATGTCAGGTACTTTTTTCAGAAAAATAAGCCACAGTTTTTATATTTTAGGCCTACCTAGCCATTGAAAAAAACTGATTCTGGGACTCAAACCCAAGTCTTCATGATTGCAAAGCAAGTTCTTTGCCAGCTGGGCTTTCCTCACAGCCCAGAAAAGAGATTTTTTTTCAGGAGATTGTATTGTATCGATTGTATCAGACAACATGTGTAACATATGTGAAGCAGAGGCAGAAAGATACAGATTAACAAAATAACCTGGGCCACAATTTTGAGACTGTCTCAAAAAAGAGGAAGAGGAAATGGAAGAAGGATAATTTTGTCTGTGGCCACAATAATAAACTCCGGATTCTTAATTCAACTGACTGGTTTGCTCTCCCCAGCTTTGACTGGACATCCCCTGGAGTACTTGGAGATCCACATATGCCTTGCTTCCTCAAAGCCAAATTACACATGGTGGACTTCCTTTGAAGTTCCTATGTAATGTCTTTCTGAAGAGCTCACTTTCTGGGTGCTTATAATTTCCCTTTCATTTGTTTCTTATTGTTCAGCACCGGTTTTATGTTTTATACAATTTTTTGCTTTATGTCTAATTTCACAGCCATTTGGAAGTCTTGGAATCCACTCCATGCTAAAAATTGGCAGCTTCAGACTCAGAAGGGCATTACTTCTTTCCACCTAATTTTTAAATTTTTTTTGTTTATTATTTATTGGAGTCAGGATCACATGTAGGCCAAAGTCCCTATGTAGCAGAAGTTGGCCTTGAACTCCCTTTTGCCTACACCTCCCTCAAGTTGCAACTATATGATCCTAGACTAGATTCCCCCCCCATTTTTAAAGTGTTAATAATATTTTCTTCAGTTCTCTTCACCCAATATTTCTTTGGGATCACTAAAAATTACAATGTGTAAAAAACAAGCAGCAGAGCGAGATAACCCTGAGGCTGCAATAGAGGCCCACATACCTTAGCAATAACCAATGGTTATCAATCAATATAAAGCACATTCAACCAAAGGGACATCATAACTGATACCAGAAACTTAGTCAAATACTAAGTGCTAGTGAAGTCATGATTACTGGAGGAGAATCTACAACTGCTAATTTACTAAATGAGCATAATCCCTAATAACAATCTATAAGCATTTGTACTTTTACTCACAGATAAGGGTATTCAGTCCTCGTCAGGTAAACTTCTCTTTGCAACAGGAGACCATGACAGAAAAGCACAACCTATCAAAATGCAGAGTCGTGGACTCCAGTCTATTGCACAAACTCTATTTAGTGTTATAATAAAAACCTGGAGCCAGACATTGGGGAAAAGCTGAACTATCAGAGAGGGGGAACAAACCACAACCGATTCTCACCTAGCCAACTTCTCAGGCCATAGTGGGTAAGTCTTATCTTCATGGGTCTCCAGCTGGACTGGTCACTTAGATAGAATGCTGAATTTCTGCCTTCTCCTGTTGTATTGCTTTCCCTGCCCAGCTATTTTACTTCCTGGATCAACTCAGCTACAGCTGGGATTAAAGGTGTGAGCTACCACTGCCTGGCTGTTAGGCCTTGAACTCACAGAGATCCAGGTGCTATTAAAGACACTAGTTACCACACCCTGACCCTCAGGGCTTAGCTGTGGGTGATTCTGTCCTCTGATATTCCAGACAAATTTTACTAAACATACAATATATGACCACACCAGTCTTAACTGATAGCTACAAAACAACTCCCACACCTTAGGAACATTGCTGAAGAGCAGGCAAGTTTGCTGTGAGATTCTATCTCCTAGGAATGTCAGGCGCTACACCCATAAAGTCTCACTAACACGATGGCCTAAACATTAGCTTAACAAGACAACAACAATAAATATGCTAATGTGGACATGGATTTGGGAAAGGGAGCCTAGGGGGCCTCAGCAATGCACTAAGGAATGCTAAGAGAGTGAGAAAACAGTCGTTCTCAGTGAAAAGCACTTGAACTGGCTATCCAATACCTAATAGTTAACCCTGAAACCATACACATACAGGTAATGTTATTCAGGCTGAGTATGTTATATTTATAAACGTAACACACACACACAAATACACCCCACACCCCAAACACCCTCCATGCGCATGTACCCACTTACATTCACATGCATAAAATAAATTTTAAAAATTACAGTATAGGGGCTGGAAAGATGCTACAGCCAGTAATTGCTCGCTCTGTAAGCATGAGGACATGATAACCAGCACCAGTGGAAAAAGAGCCTGTCATGGCAACAGGTACTTTAGGTTGCCATAGCAGGGAAGCAGGAAGAGCCCTGGGGCTTGCTGGCTAGCCAGTCTAGCTTGATTTGTGAGTTCTGGGTTCACTGAGATACATTAAAAAAAGAGAGAAGTGGTTCAGAAAGACACACGATGTTGACTCTGGCATGTACACACAGAGACACACGCACACACCTACACACATTTGCATACATTTGCACAGAAACATGAAAACAAATAAAAATAAAAGTAAAAATTATAGTATTAGTTTAGGGTGTAGCTCAGTGGTACAGCTTGTGTTTCCTATCTCAGGACAGGATTCCATGCTCAGTGCATGTGTGCGCACATACACGTAAAATATACATAGCCCTTTAGACATTTCTGTAGTGCTAGGGACCCTGCTTATAGTTAAGCACGTGCTCTACTACTCAGTAACCCCTCCCCCATTCAGCCCTCCCCTTTACTTTAAATCTTTGATAGTATTCTTTGGGGGGAGGTTTGAGACAGGGTTTTTCCATGCAGCCCTGGTTGTCCTAGAACTTCCTCCATACCAGGATGGCCTCAGTCAGAGACCCACCCACCTCTGCCTCAGGAGGACTGAGATGAAAGGCATGTACCACCACTGCCTGACATGGTAACATTCTTTTTAATATATAATTTTACCTTAGTTTCATTATATTTCGTTAGCTCTCTACCACCCCACCCCACATACTCCATCCCTGTCTGTCTTTCTGTTCTGTGATTTTTCTGGAATTAGTCTTCTCTATGTGGACCCAGGATCCAGGCTTAGCAGCAAGTGTCTTTATCCAGGGAGCCACCTCACTCTAGATCCACCCTTCTGCCCTCCCTCCCTGTTTTCTTCACTCTTGTGCTTGCTAATTAATTAATGAGCCCTCTTGTATTCCAAGCTTGTGCTATGATCTCCAACTCAGACTCAAGGAAATCATCTTATTTTTTGCTTGAATAATACCATTTAAGTCTTTGTAGGATGGAATATATCATCTTGTAGATCTTCAGAATGCTGCCTAAAAGACTCTTGAGGACCAGGAATGGTGCATGCCTTTAATCCCAGCCCTGAGGAGGCAGGGTAGAATGATCTTTGAATGAGGCCAGTTTACATATCAACCTCCAGGATAAACCAGGACTACATAAAGACTGTGTGTCAACTTCATCCCCCCCAAAGAGTACTGCGTAAACTAGACTTGGTGGGTTAAATTAAAAAGGGAGGGGGATGAGGAGAAGAGAGTGCACCTGGGAAGAGTTCGGAGGAGGAGGTGAATATCATCAAAATACATTGAGTTACATTCTTAATGAACTAATAAAACAAATTTTAAAAGAAAGCATATTCTCACAAAAAACAATATTGCTATTTCCAGGAACCTCTGCACATTAGTTGGACTTTTAGTATATACATAATTCATTACTCAGCCACACCTATTCTTGCATATCATACCAGCAGGATACAAAGCAGATTTGACTTTGACCTGTAATTCTTTTCAGTTCTATATCAAGGTGTTAGCTTGATCCAACTTGAATTACCTCATTATTGACTCACACAGAATATTTTATTTTTTTTTTATTTATTTTTTTTTTTAAACTTTATTTATTTATTTGCCTTGGTGTTTGCCTGGAACTGGAACTACAGACAGTTGTTAGCTGCCATGTGGGTGCTGGGAATCGAACCCGGGTCCTCTGGAAGAGCAGACGGTGCTCTTAACCGCTGAGCCATCTCTCCAGCCCCAGAATATTTTAATTAAAGGTTCCAGTACTTAAAACTATGGGCTAGCAGATTTTTTTCCTTTTACTCTCTCGGGAAAATAATTTGCTAACAGAATATCAAAGGCTAAATGTCCCACTTTTTATGGTGCATTGATCTTCCCCACTGGCCCTTTTGTTTCTGTTGCTGGTCAAGTGTGCACTTATGGTTTGAATACAAAATGTCTCCCATAGGCTCCTGTGTTTGAGCACTTGGTCCCCAGCTGCTGCTAGTGTTTTGGAAGGTCCTTGAAGTGGAGCCTCACTGGAAGAAAGGGGTCACTGAGGACAGCCCTGAGGCTTGCTGGCCTGGCTGCACTTAACTGTCTGCTTCCTGATGAAGAAGCAATGTGACCTGTTTATCTCATGCCCTTGCCACACCATGCTTTCCCCACCATGGTGGTAGCTACCTCTTTTTAAACCACAAACCCCCACCAAAAAAAACCCCACTCTTTCCTCAATTAAGTTACCTTTTCTCAGCAACAACAACAAAAATAACTAATATGGTATCAAAAGTCTATACTTACTAGGATGTAACTCAGTGGGGAGAGTGCAGGCCTAGCATACCAGAAGGCTCAGGCTGATGATCCCCAGAACTGCCTAAAATTGGGTGGTGGAGGCACAGGAGTCTGTGATGCGATCTTTGCTGTAGGATCAAAACTTAAATCTCATGCTGGCTAGACAAGTAGACAAGCTGTCCTCTGACCTCCGCACATAATCCATTCATGGACACGCTACCCAAATCACACACACACACACACACACACACACACACACACACACACACACTAAACATAAAATGACATTTTAGACCCATATTTTTATTTCTAAATAGAGCTGTAAGTAGCCCAGGCTGGTCCAGAGTTCAAGCCAAGTATGACCTTGACCTTCTGATTCTCCTGTTTTTATATCCCACATGGTGGGATTACAGGTATGCACCATCAAACCTGGTTTTACGTGCGGCTGAGGATAGAACTTAGGACTTTGTGAACGCCAGGCAAGCACTCCATCACATCCCCAGCTCCCATTTCATTTTATAAAAAAATTTCCTACGCTAGGCATAGTGTTGCATATCTTTAACTCCAGCATAGGTGGATCTCTGTGAGTTCAAGGAAATCCTGATTTACGCAGGAAACCCTGCATTAAGAAATTATTTACTCACAATTCATTCTCTCTGTCTCTCTCTGTCTCTGTGTGCTTCTCTCCCTCCCCCTCCTCCACCCCCTCTCTGTGTAGATGAAGGGCATGGTGTACATGTGGAGTTTAAAGTAGCAGGATCAGTTATGTCCTTCCACCAATGGGTCCTAGTATTGTATACTTTGAGCCACTTACTGTACTAGGCTTTTTCTTTTGGGCCACCAACCAAATCCTAAATCATGACTCAGGGTCTTATTACTTAGGAATGCTCAGGCTTAGCTTATGCTTGTTTCTGGCTATCTTTTTTGTTGTTTTAAGTTAACCCATTTCTCTTCATCTTCATTTTGCTGTGGAGTTTTTAACTTTTCTTTCTGTATGTCCTACTCTGTGTTTGCTGGGTCGTGGCTGCCTGGCTGGCCCTGATCATCTCCCTCTCTTTCTTCCTTGTTCTCCTCTCTTTTTCTTCTTCAATTTATTCTCTGTGCTCACCAGCCCTGCCTATCCCTCTCCTGCCCAGCTATTGGACGTTCAGATTTTATTAGACAAATCAGGTGCCTTAGGCAGGTAAGAGAAACAGCAACACATCTTTTTGTAATCAAACAAATGCAGCATAAACAAATGCAACACACTTTTACACAGTTAAAGTAACATTCCATAGCATATACAAATGTAACGCATCTTTAAAGAGGTAAAGATTTCACAACACTTGACCAGCCCTCCTGGTTAACTTTCGATAAAATTTTTAAAATGATAATTGTAGATTAGCCTACAGTTGTAAGATACAAGAAAAATTTGTATATTCTGTATAGATTTTCCCCAGTAATAACGTTTTTAAAAACTACAGTAAAATGGGCTGAGGATATACCTCTGTTGAGAAAGTGCTCACTGTATAAACATCAGAAACTAAGTTTGATCACAAAACCCACATCAAAAAGCTATGCATTGCAGCCTGTGCATGTAATCCCAGTGATGGGAAAGTGAAGACAGATGGATTTCTAGGGCTGGCTGGCTGGCTGGCAGAATAGCCTACTTAGTGAACTCCAGGTCTCAGTGAGAGATCTTGTTTCCAAAAACAAAAGCAAGCTGGACAGTTCCTGAGAATAACACCTAAGGTAAATCTATAGGTTACATAGGTACATGTACACACACACACACATACACACACAAGCCTATATATAAGATCAATTAGAATACTGACCATGACAGAATCCACTGGTCTCTCTCACATTGCCCTAGCTTTACTTACATGAGTTCTGTGTGTACACATGTATGTGTGTGTTAAGTTATATTTCATTTTATATTCTATTACATTTATATTGATTTTGTATATAATTCATGTACCTAACACCAGTCAAGATTCTGAAAATGCAGCTCAAAGGTGACTGTACTCTTGCCTACCACGAGTTTCATGTAGGTGGGATCTGTACAGTTTGAGCATCACAAATCTTCTTGGTAAGGGGTCAGCAGAAGTGGGAGGGGGACAATAGGGCTAAGGGGAGGGAATATGATCACAATACATTATGCACATGTATGGAAGTGACATCATGAAACCCTTTATATGTATAATATGTTATAATTAAACCTTTAGGGGCTAGGGGTACGGTTTAGTGCTTGATGCTCAAGCATGAGGCCGTGAGGTTGGATTTTCAGAACCCATATAAAACTTGAATATGATGGCATACATCTGCAATGCCGGGAAATGAGGAGGTAGAGTAAGAAAGATCCCTGGAATTTTCTGGCCAGCTGGTCTTGCCAAATTGGTGAGCTCCAGGTTGAGAGACAGAGATAGAGAGAACTTGTCTCAAAAACATGGTTAAGGGGCTGAAGAGACCTCAGCAGTTAAGAATGCTTATTGCTCTTCTAGAGGACCAGAGTTTGAATCTGGGCACCCATATTAGGTTGCTCACAAATGCCTGCAACCCAAGTTTCAGGGGATCTGAAGTCCTCCTCTGGCATCCAAGAGCATATGCACATACTCACACACATATACACAAATGGATTATTTTAAAAGATGGTTGGTCTGCAAGATGGTTGCATGGGTGAAGGCACCTGCCATCAAAGCTGATTCCCCGAGTTTGCTCCCTGGGACCCAGACAGCCAACTCCCATAGGCTATTCTCTGACATCCATAAATAAGCCTCCACAGAATAAATAAATAAAATAAAAAATAAATAAATAAAATGTTAAAATGGCAAAAACAACCAATGTCAGCGACTGACCTCCACACTCAAATTTATACACACAATTAAACCTTTCAGGAGAAAAGAGAATTTTCCTGCTGCTTTTATTGCTCTCTCATAACTGCACCCACCTTTTCCCCTTTAACCTTCCTCCATCCTCTCCATCTTAATTTCTATTTGTAAGAAACTTTCAAAATTTTCCTGCACACGGGAGAAACATACATAGTGATGCAGGATTGCAATTAAAGCAAATAATGCTCACTTACTTCATTTGAAGAGAAATATTTTCTTTTGTTTTAATTTTATTTATGTGTGTTTGTGTATGTTTGTTATATCTGGTGGTCAGAGAGGGTGTTGGAATTCATGGAAGGGGAATTAGAGGCAATTGTGAACTGGTTTACAGGCTGTGGTCTGACCACTTAACAATGCCTGTCTTTTGATGGAAAAGTCAAGAATCCAGTAGTTGTTCAGTCCATGGGGCTGGATGTTTCAACTGCAGTCTACCTTGGAATCCCAAAGATGTACCATCAAAGAACTGCCTCAATGACAAAACAGATGAACTTACCTACAAGAATGAGAGCAAGCAGGCAAAAAGCAAAAGCTTCCCTTTTCCATCTTTTATATGGGCTGCTACCAGAAAGTGTGCCCCAGCTGTAGGGTGGCTCTCCTTGATGCAAAGGATCCAATCAAGAAAATCCTTCACAGGTGTGCCCAGATGTTGGGGTTTTAGTTGATGACAACCAAGATTAGTCATCACAGATACAATTCTAGTTGGTAATGGTACCTGGAGCCCTCTAGTAATGGGAGCTGATTCAGGGAGTAGTTTCTAGTTAGATATGGTTATAAACCTGTCATCTCAATACTTAAAGGATAGAAGCAAACAGATCAGAAATTCAAGTCCAGCCTCAGCTACCTAGCAAATTCAAGTTCTATGAGACCATGTCTCAAAACACATACAAATAACGTAATAGGTCCTATGAAAGGAAATCAGTTTTCCTCTCTCAGATACTTCACAGCATTTTGATCTAGGAAGAAAGAAAAAAAAGTATTTTGCCTGGGATTTTTTTTTTTAATTGTTTGAAGCACCGTTTCTGCCCTGAAACTCACTTTGATGACCAGATTGGCCTAGAGCTCAGTGATCCACCTGTCGATGCCTCCCAGATGCTGGAGTTAAAGGTGTGCCACCACCTCAGGGCTTCTGCCTGGGATTCTTGTATCAAAGTTTTTACACATATTGATTCCAGGCAGCTGAAACTTAGCCTAAGGAAAGGCTTGATGTTTTAGTCATGATTTCCCATTCTATTTCAAAATCTTTGAGGAGACCAAACAATCGAATTGGGAGGGTAGTTCGTTTAGAAAGAGTGTGCTTTCCTGGAATGTAAAGCTGTTAATATGTATATAAGCACATTGGGAGAAGTAAGGTTCAGAACATTTTTGTTTGCCTTTAGAAGGGATGTGATTTTTATTTTTTTTGTATTTCTCTGAAGTGGCAAAATAGTAAAAAGTGCTCTTGGGAAGACTTCCTGAGCCAGCGGTCAAAATATTCTTTTCCTTGACTTGTTTTGTGGTTTTAGGGTCCACTCATTGAGGCTCTCATATTGTCTTAAATCCTCCATCCTCTCTTTGTTTTCTGTTTCGTGAATCTCATCGCCTTTCTTTCCCCAGCTCAACAACTCAATATTCTCATTTCAGCATCTCTTGTCTTCTGCTGTGGTGTTATCCACCTGAAGAAATCACAAAACAAGAATAGAGAAGAAAGAAAGAGGAGACAAATAAACCTAGTAAAACAAAAGCAAGGATTGTGCACAGCAGTCAAGGACAGTTTCCATTTCTTTTTTAAAGCCAAGGTATGTCATCTTTTTCCTAGGTCTAGTCTGGTAAATGAAGAGAACTAGAAAGTATCTTATTGTGTGAGGTAAGCCAGACCCAGAAAGACAAATGTCAATTTTTTTTCACGTGAGGTTCCTAGCTCCAAATCTTCAGTCATAAGTATATAACAAGAAATGAATACAGAACCTGGGAAAGAGACTATTGCCAAGCTAGAGGGGTGGGGGAGCATCAGAGAGCAGGAGAGCAAGGTACAAGTAATCTGACTGGGGAAATGGAAAAACTGGGGGCTCTAATTAAGGAGGAGAAGGTAAATAAACACAGATGAAGGGAAGAGGGCAAAATAACAGTAAGGATGTCTGAAAAAGCCACAGGGAACCATACTATTAACTAGCCCAAAATACCCACAATACATGTAAGTCAGTGTTAAAATATCCATATAGCTTACATTCAAACTTCCCATCTGGGCTGACAATATTCCTTCTAAAAACCAAAGACCACCTAACAAAGACCTCAATATCAGCCATGAGAAGCCTTCTTTTGAGTTGATGGTCAGGGTTGTCCAAGAGACTCCACAAACATTATAGGATATTGCTACTTCCCTTGGTTGCTCCCCACAGGTAGATGGTAAGTCTCTACTGTGGACGACACCATGAACTTCATATACAGGGCCCAGAGGCCCCTGATTGGGAACTGACCTGAAAGCTCGATCCCTGAGGACTAGCTCTCATGGTACTAGAAGTTACCACGAAAGCTTCAAAAGGAGGAAAACAGCTATGAATCCTACCGAGCTATGACACCTATGAAGCAAAGGAATGACCAGCGTGTTTGACATGATACAGGGTGCAGCAGTGGCATAGAATACTTTGTTGGTAGCCAACAGCTCTCTAATTGGACTTCAGACCTGTTCAACAATGGGGAAATCACACCTAATACTGGAAACCGAGGCAACCACTGAGGACTAACGTAGTCATGGATTTTGAAGGAGAATATACAAACACTACTAAACCAGCATCCCTAACAATATTCTAAATATTTGTTCTTCTACTCACAGGTAAAGGGAGTATTAACCCTTTTCACCATATGAAGAAAGACCATTAAAGAAAACCACAATCAATCAAAATGCAGAGATGTGGAACCCAGTCCCAACTGATACATCTACAAAACAACTTCCACCCCTATGGCTAGGGGATCATTGCAAAAAGAAGAAGCAGAAAGAGTGTAAGAGCCAATGGATCATGGAGTTTTCTGTGAGATTGTTTTGCCAAGGAATGCCAGAATTACATCCATAAGGTCTGAGCAACATGAGCCATAACTGTCTAAACATGAGCTGGCAAGGATAACAACATACATGCTACAATGAACAGGCAAAAGTTGAGGAGCCTCAAGCATACTCAAAGAATTATGGTCCACCAAAGAATGCTGAGAGTGGAAGAAATAATCTCCAGGGAAGAGCACACCAATTGGTTATCCAATAACAAATAGTCAGCCCTGAAAAGGCACATACAACTGACCTAGAGACTAAGGAGTCTATATTTATTTAGGAATATATACATTTTATATTTGCACACACATATATTTAACTACAATTAATGAGAAAAGAAGCCACAGTTTACTATTATTATTATTTTAGTTTTATAGGATAAAGTTTCAATTTTTAGCCATATATCCCCTTGTTCTAGCTCACTTCCCCCTACTGACCCCTACCGGTCAGTCTTCAGCCTCCCTCCTCCCCATCCCCCAATCCTCTCCCCAGCAAGGGCAGGAGGTCCCAAGGTCCCAAGGTGGCTTAGTTCAGCATCCACTCCAGGCAAATCCGCTTTCCTCATCCCAACATCAAGACTGGGCTAGGTGTTCCTCTGGAGGGAATGGGTTCCAAACTGCTGGTCCAAGGTGTTTCAGATCCCAAACTGTTCAGTGGTTGTGGTTTGCAGCTTGGGTGTTCTTTGCTTTTTGTTTAAAGTCCACTAATGAGTGAGTATATCACCTGCTTATATTTCTGGGTTTGTGAGACCTCACTTAGGAGAATATTCTCCAAATCCATCCATTTGTCTGCAGATTTTAGGATCTCATTTTTTCTTACTGCTGTCTAGTACTCCATTGTGTAGATGTACCACAGTTTGTTAATCCATTCTTCAGCTGAGGGACATCTAGATTGTTTCCAGGTTCTTGCTATTATGAATAATAATGCTATGAACATAGTTGAGCTAATGCCTTTGGAGTGCAAATGTGCATCTTTAGGGTATACACCCATAAGTGGTATTGCTGGATCCTTGGGGAGATTGATTCCCAGTTTTCTGAGAAACTGTCATACTGCATTGCAGAGTGGCTGAATAAGCTTACACTCCCACCAACAAAGGAGGAGTGTTCCCCTTGCTCCACAACCTCTCCAGCATGGGCTGTCACCTGAGAAGCCACAAATTTTAAAGAGAGCAAAAAGGGATATATGAGAGGGTTTGAGGAAGAAAAGAGAAGGGGAAAATGATAAAAATGCTATAATCTCAGAAAATTAAAAAATATTTTTAAATGTGGTAGGAGAGGGAAGGGACCTTGGATAAGGATATACACAGATAGAAAATGTGACTTCTTTATTCATAGTAAAAAAGAAAAAAAAAGAAAATCCTTTAAAGGGAATTTAAAAAAAAAAAAAGATAAGTGTGGTGATGTTTTAAAACTTTTATTTATTAATTCTTCCTCCTCTCCTCCCAGGCCCTACCCCTTCAACTCTCCCAGATCCACTGTTCCTGTGTTTCCCTTCAGAGAAGAACAGGCCTCCCAGGGATATCAACCAAACATGCCATAACAAGTTACAATAAGACTAGTATGAGTATCATGGCTGGATGAGGCAACCCAGTAGGGGGAAAAAGCTCCCAAGAGATCCAACAGAGTCAGAGACAGTCCCCACTCCCACTGTTGGAAGTCCCACAAGAACACCAAGCTACACAGCCATAACGTAAGTGCAGAGGGCCAAGGCTAGACCTATCCAGGCTCCATGGTTGTCGCTTCAGTCTCTGGGCCCCATGAGCCCTGGTTAGTTGAATCTGTGGGCCATGTTCTTGTAGTGTCCTTGACCCCTCTGGCTCCTACAATGAGATATTGCCTGTAAGTCTAAGGCATTCTCGTACTTGATTCTCAGCAGGTGATTTTTTTGGAAACATTTGGAAGTATGGTCTTGCTGGAAGAAGTATGTCACTGAGAGCAGGCTTTTAGATTTCAAAAGACTTGTGCCATTCCCAGTGTGCTCTCAGCCTCCTGCTGGAGGTACTGAGATATGAGCTTTCCACTCTTCCTGC
This sequence comes from Sigmodon hispidus, assembly GCA_004025045.1. Taxonomy (NCBI): domain Eukaryota; kingdom Metazoa; phylum Chordata; class Mammalia; order Rodentia; family Cricetidae; genus Sigmodon; species Sigmodon hispidus. The sequence goes on from PVIH01017062.1 coordinate 14,548, forward strand.
TGCTGTGCCTTTGCTTTGCCATCATGGATTCTATAAAATTGTCAACCAAATTAAATGTTTTAGATGTTGCCTTGTTCATGGTGTTTTATCACAGTAATAGGAAAGTAACTAACACACAGGGGCTCACTCTGTAGCCCAGGCTGGCTTCGAACTCACACATCTGCCTGTCTCTGCCTCTCAAGTGCTAGGATTAAAGGTATGTACCACCATGCCAGACTCTTTAAAAATTTTAAGGTGATGTTTCTTCATTTGTACGTGTGTAGGGGTCAGAAGAGAACTTGTGGGAATTAGTTCTGTCCTTCTAGTGTGTTTGTCCGGCGTATCAAACTCATGTCCTCAGGCTTGATCACCAATGCCTCTACCTGCTGAACCATGTCACTGGCAGAGAACCTTCTTTGGCATGAGGGAGGTCCTGAGTTTCATCCCCAGCACTGAAAAACTAAAATTCACTTAATTTTCTGAAAGAAGTAGACCTCCATTAGAGTTTTGATGAAGTGATTAAGCTGGTCTTCTACATTCTTTGGAGCCTGTTCTCAAAGAGCAGATTGGATAAGCCAAGTTCAGTGGGAAAACTGAGAAATGAGAGAATTACACTTTGCCAAAGGGAAAGCCAAAGAATTGGTTGTTCTATTACTGTGCCCTTCATTTTATTTTATTTTATGGTGTGTGTGTTTGACAAAGGTCTCATTACACAGCCTTGGCTAACCTGGAGTACCCTATGTAGTCCAGGCTGGCCTCAATTTTGCAGTAATCCTCTTCCCTGAGCCTCCTGAGTGCTGGAACTGCAAGTGTGTGACACTATAAACTGCTACGTATTATTTTATAGGTAGCTGGTATCAGTGGCTAAATAATGTAGTAGTCACTTGAGAACAGGAAAGCCTACCTGAGCAGTGTTATTTTGAATACCTATTAAAGCAGAAGCAACTGCAAGACTCACTGCTGTGTGTAATTATGCCCTTTGAAAGCACAATCCATCCATGGATCTCAAAGTGCATTACCAATCTTAATTATTTTTTATAACACTTCCATGAAACCATTATTCCCTACAGACCAATGAAAAATGGAGACAGAAAGGTTAGGAGGTTCCTTCAATCATCATGAATCACTCGCTCAGGTGCTACTATTCCCAATTTGTCATCTGAATTAATGAGCCATTTCCAAATGAAGGAGTGTTTAAATTGTGCTTTAAATGAATTTTGCCTTCTTTTTTGTTTGTTGGTAGTGGTTGGAAGCAAGGGAGACTTAATTCTTCCTGAGATAAAATGTTGGTTGAATACTTACTATCCAATAAGATGAATGTGGAAATGTATTTTAAATATTGAAAATACATGCCAGCACACATAAACACGTCTATATTGCAATAGCTGTATGGGTTTATGGGTTTTCCACAATTAACCTTATATAGAAAAACAAAACAAAATAACACACACACACACACACACACACAAGATTGTAGACTGTAAGATTTGGAATGTTCTCAGATCCCTTAGCTTTGATAGAACTATTTTTTATCAAATTTCCTGCAGTTATTGGGCCACAAAGTCATTTTTCCAGTTTTCTTGTTGTGGTGACAGTGTAAACCAGGGTTTCTTAATCTTTTCCCACTCATGACCCATGACAAATTTTTCATGCAGGAAATTTTTACATAGCCTTGAGAATACAGGAATATTAAAAAGGTACACAAATCAAACTTTTATTGATTATAAATCATAAAGAAATATGTTAAACATTAGTTCTTTGATATATATGTAGAACCTTATCATTTATTAAATTTGCATACCAAGATATTTGTGCTTCTTTGCTTTCACACAAAAATATCTTGCTGAATATTTAAGATTGCCGGACATAAAGTATATTCAATTTTTTTCAGAGTTCATTAGTGTTTTGATTTTATAACATTCATTGCTGATAATGATACTTCACATAAATAGCCATGTCAGAACTGTTTAAAGTCATTTTGGAAATTGTTAGAAATGTCATGCCCTCATGCATTTCATAATGTCATGTGCTCATGCACTGAATGATTTTTAAAAAGATTTGCTTTTATTTTTAACACTATATGTATGTATTCAGTATGCAGATGCTAATTCAGATGTCATTGAAAGCCAGGGCCATCGGATCCCCCTGGAGCTGGCATTAGAGGCAACTATGAGATACTTGATGTGAGTACTAGTGATTGAACTCAGGTTCTTTGCAAGAGCAAAGAACTATTAAGGCCAAGTCTCCAGTCCCTTGAATAATTTGTTATTTATATCAAGTCAACAACTCTAACATTGATTTTTAAAATTAAACACTTTTCTTTAAAGATTTAGTAATCTTACTTAAATGAGTGTTTTGCCTGCATGCTTGTCTGTGCACTCCAGGTGTGTTGGGTGCTGGTGGCAACCAGAAGAGAGCCTTTGATCTGCTGAAGTTGGACTTAATAATGATTAAGAGATGCCATCTGGGTGCCCAAGTCATCACTTCAGCCATACAAATTAAACATTACAATGCAACACAATGCAAAGATCTACTACCTTGATATTTACTTGATAAAGAATGTTAGAAAAATATTAAGTTTTTATTTAATATAATTATACCACCACATTTCTAAAAGAGCAGAAAACTTTCTATGTACAGTAAAAAACACTTATTCATAAAACAATATTTTCAAATCTGAGTTAAAGATGTTTCATGCTGTTATGCCCAAAGCTGGACCCCCAGAGAGACCACTGGAGACAGGGATGTCCAGAATCTAATAGCAAGGTTTATTGGCAGTGCAATACAAGCCAGGCAGGGAGCTTATCCCAAGTTTCTTCTGTGATAACAGAGCAAGGAGTAGCTGCTCTCTTTGGTTACACTTTATTTTTTTTACATATACATATATAGGCAAAAGCTACAACAAAGTTGGCTGCTTGGGGACATAGTGCTGGAGTGCTACTAATTGACTCGTGCTCAGGGACTACCCTCAGGATACCTCAGGGTATCTTTGGATCCCACCTGGGTGGACCCCACCTGGACCCTACCTGGGGCATCTGGTTTTTCCCAGAACTGGGCAAGTAAGTATCTATTCTTCTCCCAGAACTGAACAGATTTTGTCTTGGCTAATGCTTGGCTTATTCTTCTCCCAGAACTTGGCAGCCCCCACCCCAACCCCCGGTCTATTCTTTTCCCAGAACTGGTCAGGCATAGGACATGTTCTTTTCTCAGGACTGGTCAGGCATGTCTATTCTCTCAGAACTGGGTAGGCCCCTTTCCAGGAATGTGAAACCAGACTTCATTTTATCTTGTAAAATAGCTGCTAAAATACAAAATGGGGTTTCTTGAGCTAAGTTTTCTCTCTTCACATGCAGTGCTTATTGGCCTAAACTGTGCAAAACATTCATGTTGTATGTTCGTTCAAAAGCAAGGCTTCAGTGCAGTTATGTGATATAACACAGGTGAACACTATGTACTTGAATTCATTATACATTTATTTCAAAATACTTTTTCTTGTTGTTGCACATTCAGAAATACCTGTTGCTAGTTTTTTCATGACTCTTATTTACTTATATGATCCCATACGGGCTTGTTTCTCACAGTGTGAGAAGCTAAGGTCAATACCAGCCATTCTAGCACTGTATTACAGGACATTTGCATTCTCCCCCCCTTCCTCCTTTGATTGTTTTTTCCTCTTCCTCTTCTTCATTTTTTTTTCTTGCAAGCACTAAGAATGAAGCCAGGACAGGCTTCACCGCAGCCCTCTAAGCCTTCTTTTTCTATCTTACTTTCCAGAATTTCCAGGAATCACATAATATACAGTTTGATTTAATAAGATTAAGACTAACAATAGTTTCATTAAGATCAGTAGACAAAACAGCTTAACTAAAATTTTTCAAAGTTGTTTTTGGGGGATGGGTTAGGCATGGTGGTTAATGTCTTTAATCCCAGCATTTAGTTGGTATAGACAATTGTATGTCTGTAAGGTTGAGACCTGGCTCTCCATACTGAGTTCCAGGCCAGCCAGAGTGACATAATGACATAATGAGAGCTTGTTTAAAAAGAGATTTATGGTTTTTATGTGTACATGCAGCCTCTCTCTCTCACTCTGTGTGTGTGTAGCACATGTGCACAGATGCCCAATGAGGTTAGGAGTGGACCGTCTCCTGGAACTGGAGCTGCATGTAGTTGTAAGCCACCTCAGGTGCTGGAAAACAAACTTGGGTTCGTAACCACTGAGACATCTCTCCAGTCCCCAAAAAGTTTTATTTCAAAATCTATTTCAAATCACAAGGGACCTATGTAAGGCTTGTATAGTTCATCCAGTCCCCAAAATGGTTGAGACTAGATGACAGTTGCCAAGTGGATCCTTTTCCTTATGTTTCAGCATAAATCACAAACCAGCTTGAGAAAATAACCAATTTCTTTCTCGGAAGTTCAATATACCTCATTTACTCTTCATTTCTTGAATGTGGCAAGAGGGAAAGAGTGAAGCAGAAGAGATTTATCTTAAACAAATATCCTGAAGATTTAGTGCAAATATAGAGCCTTCGAGCTGGAGATGCAGCTAATGGGATACTGTGCTTCTCCACCATACACAAGAGCACTAGTCCCAGCAGTACTAAAAAGAAAACTGAAAATAGCCTGAAAGAGTCTCAATAAATTCCTTCAGGCCTCTTCACAGTACAATTTTTAAGAGTGAGCATAGTGGGGTATACTTATAATGCCAGCTACTTTGGAGGCAGAGGGAGAGGAATCAGGCTGGCCTACACAGGCAGCACAGTGAGGCCTTGTCTCAAAACAAAACACATATTCCCATTGTCATTTCATCAGAGAGCCCAGCCTTCAGCGATTGTGAACTCTGTATTGTTTTTCTTCAGCCAGAATTCTTTTCCTCCAGTACCTTAATTTTCCCTCCTTGGAACATTTCCACCATCCCTTTCCCCACAGTGTTTGAACTGGACAAATCTTTTGCCCTTGAATGCTCTATGACAGGAAGTCTAGAACACAGCCTACTGGCACACAGTAGATGGTTTATGTTTGTTTACAAAATAAACTGAGTATGTCAGAGTGCCAGCAATCACTAAATTCTGGAGGCAGATGCAGGAGGATTGAGAATTACAGCCTAGCCAGGGCTACATAGTGAAACCCCCTGTGATGTTTAATCCGCAGGGTCTTCCCTCGGAGAAACGTCTGGATGTGTCTGTGAAAGTATTTCCAGTGGGTTTAACTAAGGAGGGAAGATCCAGCTGAAACGTGAGTGGCATCATCCCTTCGACAGGGGGCTGGGGCCAAATAAAATCAGAGAGTAGGACATAGCAAGTTGAGTATCACCATTCCCTTCTCTATGTCCTGATGGGACAATATCCCCAGTGGTCCAAATAAAGAATTCCTTAAGTTTCTTTTTGATAACAGCAAAAGAAAATGTTACTAATACAAATTCCCTAACGAAAAAATTTAAAAAGAAAAATCAGTATGGATTTCAGAATATTTATTTCTTTTCCACACTCAGCTTTTAGTTTTCCCTTCCCAATCATTTATTCATGTGTTCATCCATCCTTTCACATAATGTTCATTCAATATATTATCTACATGCTGAACAATAATTAACCCAGTGTCCAGTAATGACCTACTTAATAGACTAGGTGCTGTCCTCACCACTGGGAACACAGTGACTATAGGGAGACATGCGGCAACATCCTGACCTCCAATGTTTGCCTTGTCGATGTAATAACATAGTTCTTTTCCCTTTTTTTCCTGGTGCTAGGGATGGAGCTTAATGCTTCAAAAACATTAGGTAAGCCCTTTGTCACTGACCTACTTACCTTCAGCCTCCATTTCCAAACTCCTTTTTGTTTGTTCTGCGACACAGTCTCATTATGTAGCCTAGCAAGGGCTCAAATTCCCAATGCTCTTGCCTGTAACTTTAAAATATGCCACCAATGCCAGCCATTCCATGCCTCCCAAATTAAAATTATAAATGCTATTTACATATTTTGGAATTTTAGAGTCATTTTATCAATTCAAGTTTAATCACTTAGACAGGTTAAGGTTTAAATTAAACCAGGCAGATAAAGGAGATCACATATCTATTTATCACCTATAATTTGATTTTGTGGCTTGATATTATATGGCCAGACAGGTATTGCCATAAAAAACAAAACAAAACAAAACAAGAAGCCCCCAAACAAACCAACAGCTCGGATTTGGATGCACACGTCAGACAGCTAGGCAGCCAATTTAGCTAATTTATGCCAAAAATTAGCTAGAAACAGCTTTACTGCCTATAAGAACAGCTTGACTGGTAACTCACCATATGATTTAGGTGAGTCATATAACCTCCATGTCTGGGACTCCTCAGCTGTAAATTACATAGATGGTACAAATATAATGAAAGAGACACACAATGGCATGGTATTAAGAGTACCAGAGTAAAGGTGAGGGCTCTTGGGTGGTCAAGATGGCTCAGTGGGTAAAGGCACTTGCAGCTAAGCTTGACCACTTGAGTACAAGCCCTGGATCTTACATGGTGGAAGTCAAGAACCAATTGTCCTCTCCCCTCTGCATGTGTTCCATGGCATGCACACCCACACACTTAAGAAATAAATAAATGTAACAGAAGTAAAGGCTCTTGTAACTTTGCCTCTACTTGCCTGCATGAGTTAGGCAAGTCATCTAACTTCACTGTGGCTTTTTCAAAATTACAAAGAACTGTCCATTTCAGAGGGAAGTTATAAAATGAAGTAGTAAAGTACTTTGAAAATTAGTTTTATGTATAGATGTATCAAGAAATCCCATAAGGATACAAATTATCATGCCTAAATATGTTTTACATATTCTTATGGTCATGTTAGAAAGGTGATTTGACTCTCTCAAATTCTTATGTGAGGGTCACTACTTACTACTGTCTTGCTGTGCTTGTTAAAGTGTCTGGGGAGTGGACCCAGAGCCTCAAACCTGCTAGGCAAAGTGCTCTACCATTGAGCTTCATCCCTACCTCCCTGTTTGAAGGTCAACAAAATGTCTTGGCTTCAGAACATAATTTTTATTATTTTACATAGCAACAATTTCCCCAACTCTCCGAGCTAGTACACATCCTTCCAATTTAAGCACAACACATGACCACGTAGAGTGGAAGGCAAAGAGAAAATAGATGTAAAGCATTTTGAGAACTATGAAAATGGCCATGAATGTATTTCATCATCCTACATCCCTGATTAATCAGATGCTGGTCCTCAACTGCTTCATTTTGTGTCAAACTAACCTGTAATTAGTTCAATACACTCTAATTAGAGGAATGATCCCTTAGGCTTACAGAGGGTTTATTCCTTTTATCTCTCTTTCATGTACATTTTTGCACATGCTATTCACAATCAGACGAGGTAGGAGAAACAGGAATAGCTATACCCATCTATGAATTTTGTTATGCTCACTTCATGTAAGTAAAAATAAATATTGGTTTATAACTATTGTTAGCACTTGTCTTTTCCATTATTTCTTAAAGCTCATATAAAATATATCTGAAAAGTTTGTAACATAAAGCTAAGAACTAGATTGTCATTATTTCTTAAAGCTCATAATAAAATATATCTGAAAAGTTTGTAACATAAAGCTAAGAACTAGATTGTATTTATTTTAATAATCAAACACAACGTAGTTGAAAAAAAAAAAAAAAAACCCAGGTTTTTCCAGATCTGTTAGGACATACTTTTAATGATTAACACAAACATTTGCTTTTTTTTTTTTAAAACCAAGAAAGCCATGATCCATGTTTGAATATTCAATGAAAAGTAAGTTTAGAAGGTTTCCCATTTCAGAAGATTAATTAAAAAAAAAGACAAAAGATTTTATAAGGGGTGGGATTTGGAGTCTACTGTTTTAATAGCAGTTCCTTGGAAACATCAGTTGGTTTTCACATGTATTTCTTTTGTCTCAAGACAATTGTTACTGATATCACATCATTAGATGGAGCCTAATTTCTGGCAAAATAAGTTCTAGTATTTTAATGAGAAAATACATTTTTGATGCCTTAGCCAAAAATGCAAAAACTATTTATATAAGAAATCCTGAGTAATAATCATCTAGCAATGTAATAAGGCTGAAGAACACTCAAGTTTGAGCACAAAGATGGACATACACACACACAAGAGAAACAAATATATAATAAGTTGATTTTAAAATGTACATCAGGGGCTGGAGAGATAGATCAGTGGTTAAGAGCACTGGCTTGCTCTTCAAGTTCAATTCCCAGCACCCACATGGCAGCTCAAGTGTCTGAATTGGTTTCAGGAGATCTGGCACCTTCACAAAGACATATATACATGCATGTAAAACACCAATGCACATAAAAATAAATCTTTTAAAATATATACTGGTAATTTTCAATGTAAAATACATATTGGGGGTTGGTGAATAACTCAGGGATAGAGTACTTCCTTAGTATAAGTTAATCTCAAGGTTTGATCCTGGGAAAAGACTGTATCTAAGTATGTGCATACATATTGACAGTAAAAGTTACTGGAATTAAGATTTTTGAAAGCCAGACATTGTAGTGCATTATGCCTATAATCCCCACTGGCTAGTCTAAGCTTCATTGAACACTGTCTCCAAAAGAAATTAAATTTTGGAATAAGACCACTGATTGAATACACTATATCAATTAATTATATCCTACGTTTTCCTCAGTTTAAATTCTTCTATGGAAAGAATAAAATGAAAATCTGATTCTTCTGGGTTCTTATTCTTTATTTGAAGCCAGTATTCTTCTAGTATCTATACATAAGCTTAAGGTTAACAAGCATAGGCACATGCAAAAGATTTTCTGTAGCTGTCATTAATTATGAACCATTGGATTGTCTTGCAAATCTCATACAAATACTTAAAATACTAAACTGTCATCTAGCTTTATACCTATTGAGAGTGCAACTTTACTTACAATATAGATCTATGTAATCAATTTACACAACTCTCATCAAGAAGACTGAGCCCTCTATCTACTTTCTTTTGTGCCACACTTAAAATATTTCAGAACTGGAAAAATATCAGAACTGTTAATTATTATGAGTTAGAAAGGACGACTCCTTCCAACTCTGAAATTCTTTCCTTCCAAATTAACGGCTCACATTTCACTGAAGTGTTGGCTCTGTAGAAGTGCAGATCCGTTCTGCACAATCTCATCCGGTTGCTGTTACCCACAGCACTTATAGCTGAGCTTTCAAATCCTTAACTCTTTCATTACATGATCAGAGGGTAGTTTTGTGTGTGCAATACACGTGTACCTGCACACATATGTGCTCTAGTATGCATGTGGAAAGCAAGAGGAAAATATGCAGTTGTTTCTTTTCTTCTGCCCTATAGGTTCTGAGGATCAAAGTCTTCAGGCTTGTTGATACCTTTTACCTGTTCAACCATCTTGCCAGCCCTTCATCAGGGTAGTTTAAGAGCAATAAACAATTTGGGATTATTTTGAATTCAGCACTGAGTTACAGTATTATCATTACAAAGTTCAAACACATAATGAATGCAGAATTCATTTTTGAAAGGGAGCTGGGCATAGTGATTCATGCCTAGTCTCAGGACTAGCCAAGGCAAAAGGATTGTTTAAATCCAGCTGGAACTAGAGGTTAAGACCCTACCTCAAAGACAGATCAGTTGGCAAAAGTCTTTTGTTTGAGTTTTGATAATGACAATGATTTTGACAGTGATAATGTCAAAGATTAGCCAGCCCTACACAGATGGCCCGAAATATCCTTTTCTTTTTGAAAATAGTCTCCTATTTCCTCAGTTGGCCTTGAACTCTTGTCTTTCCTTTCCTATATGCTAGCTTTACACTGGGCTGGAATAGAATTTAAAAACCTGTATTGTGGATTAGAAAGAACATGACAATAGTCACTTGAAATAGCTACTTGTAAATTCTGTCTAGGGAGACTGTATCAGAACAAATTACTCTCACATTCTGAAACTCTAGCCAGTATGTACCATAACTCACAACCCCCCCCTTCCTGCCTGCCTCAGTGGGGCAGTGGTTCTTAGATTTGTTAGTTCTTGTTTGTCGGACCTTTGGTTTTACAGTGACTATATGATCTTTGACCATAAACAAGCTACTCTATGAGGAGTGGTGTTAACTATTTATATTTTAAGTCTTTTTTTTTCTGGTATTGGGGATTATACTTAGGTTCGCATGTATGCAAGGCAGGTACTATGCCACTGAGCTACATATCTGGTCCTATTTTAATGTTTTTTTTTTTTTTTTTTTTTAAGATTCATTATCTTTTTTGGTTTTTGTAGTTTCTGAATAGCCCTGGCTTTCATGGAACTCACACATGCACCACCATTAACTGGCTCCTTACTATTAATTATGTGTACAATGTATCTCAAAGAGGGGTATGTATTTGTGTGTGTGTGTTTCACTGGGTAAGGGTACCTGTTGCCAAGTCTGCTAACCTGAATTCAATCTACTTTAGTTGGTAGAACTTAGCATGCGTGAAGGCCTGGGTTTTGATCCTCAATATATCAAGAAATCCCAGAACTAGGGAGAAGAAAGCTCAGAAGTTCAAGGTTACTCATCCACACAGCCAGTACTCAGGTTGATACATGAAATCCTGTGTCAACAAAATAAAATCAAATACAAATAAGGTATCAATTTAAAGAATAGTGCTTTATTGAATAAGTCTTAGTCACAGAAAAATAAGCTTTAATCTACAACAAATGACAGATTATAGAGCAGAAAGCAATTTTCATAAATTTCCATACTGAAAGGTATCAACTAAATGAAAAAAGCCATAAAATTATATTCACAAATATAGTATTCTGCTTCAAAATGTGTAACATAATTATTCACAACACTAACACAACAAAAGAATTGGTCATTCTCTCAGGTTAAGTATAACAAGAATGCAAAACCAGAAACTACATTAAAGCCATTATTAACATCAAATTTAAAATCCAAGCTCATTGGTAAGTATTGACAGAGTGATAAACTTACAAAGTAATCTTAAATGTTACATTAATGATACATACGCACTTAATGATAAATGCCAAACACCTGTACTCACATCTGCAATCTTCAGCCTCCAAATGAGAACTTTACCACTCAAGCATTAATGTCGTATTATTTAATTGGAAAGTATTAGGGATTGTTCTACTGTAACAATTATAAAGAATCACTTACTTTATATTTTCACGGTGGTGAAAATTAGAGCATAATGGAATTAGTTGTTGAAAAATAAACACTGGAGACATTCTAGGACAGATAGCTGGTGTGTTGAGGAGTTTTTCAACCTCAAACTATGTCCCAGTAAAGGATCTATCTCAACAATAAAATAAGGTTTGTGTTGTAAATAAGCTACTCTCTAAGGTAATTTCTAGCTCTGATAGTCTGTAATTTTATTGTGTAAGAAAGATATTTACACTGTGCTAAATGTTTCAGAGCCAAACTGAAATATTAAAATGAAAATAAGTTGACTGTATTAGTAAAATTCAATTGAATTTAGTAACTTTTTTTAGTTTTTGAAAAAAGAATTTAAATATTTTAAAGCTTCATTATAAGAAGCACCCAGAAAAATGACTAAAAGTTAATAATAATAAAAGTTAATAAAAGCTTTAAGATTAGTTTTATTTTATGTGCATGTTTGTATATATGTACATGCATGTAGGTGCTCATGGAGGCCAGAAGAGGACACCAGATAGCCAAAATCTTGAATTACATGCAGTTGTCAGCCACCATGTGGGTGCTGAGAACTGAACCTTGGTCCTCTGCAGAGGCAGCAAGTATTCTCAATGGCTGAATTATCTTTCCAGGCTGTCTTTTAAGCTTTAATCCAAGGTCTTCCATTAAGGCAAACTCATGGAAGGGTCTAGAATGAAGCTGAGTAGTGGTGGCTCATGCCTTTAACTCAGCTCTTGGGAGGCAGAGGCAGGCAGATCTTTGTGAGTTCAAGGCCAGCCTGTTCTACATAGAGAAACTCTGTTTTGAAAAAAAGTTTTAGAATGGGAGTTAACACTTAGCTCATATATAAAATATATTCTTGAGTTGAGTTCCATCATCTTGGAGAAGATAGTTAAAGTAATACTCTCATTTCACAGTCAGCTTTTTCCCCCTCTTCTGTGAATGAATCCGGGTATAGGTGGATGCTTACCATGATGCATGTATGGAGGACAGATAACCCAAAGGATAATCTTTTGGTGTTGGTGGGCTCTCACCTTCCCACTTTGTTTAACAATTTTCTTTTGCTAATGCCTAAGCCAAATTAGCTGACCTTGAGCTTCTGGACATTTTCCTATCTGCTTCCTGTATTATGTAGACATTCTAGGATTACAGATGCTTGGGCTATTGCACTCAGCTGTTATGTGGGGGTCTGGAGATCTGAACTCAGGTGTGAGGCCTATACAGCCAACTCATTTCTTTACTGATGGCTACCTTTTTAATGAGAAGATTTGACTAAAATGCTATCTGTCAAATATTTCTCCATTTTCTTGTTTCTAGAATAGCAACGACATACAATCTATTTGATTTCTCCTTTTACTCAATGATTTAGGTTTAATGGAAATAATACATGCAGCTAATGCTGGGGTGGTAGTTTCCATTCAGAGAGCTCAGGATATAAATTTTACCTACTAAAATTAAAACAAAAACCACACATTTTATATAATAAAACAACAAAGTATCATAACAACATAGCTAAATCACATTATATCCACTTACTATACTCACGTCACCTCTACTCCAAACCAAACTAGTAGGAATGGGAATACTAAGGCATTAATCAAATAAACTGTATTAATAAATGCCAAACAAAATTTTGATCAAAAACAGTAAATTACAAATAAAATTAACTACAAAATATCTTCTTCAAATTTCATATGACTAATATGTAGTAAAATACACGGTTACTTCAAAATCCTAGAGTGAACTTTATACAGAAAAGAATATCAACACATAGATTTTGAGAACTCTCAAGAGTGATTTGGATCTGGTTATATTTTTCCCTTCCTTCCAAGGAAGCTATATTGAAAAGGACCCAGTGTTTGTTTTGCTTTAGTGTGAGCTCAGACCAACTCTAAGTCTCCAACAATTTGGTTAGAGTTGGAGTGCTGTAGTTTTAAGAACCCCAAGCAACAGCATTTTCTAAACAATTCTTAAAATAAACTTGTTAGCCACATCAGCTTCATGAATTCAATTTCGCAACTCATGAAGACAAAAAAAGGTCTTGCTTAACTCTCAGCACACAAGTTTTAAAAGGAGAGTTTTAATGAACCAAGGCTCCCAGAACAAGAAAAGCTTTATTCTAAAACAATTCAGTCCATGAATCCTTGCCTAACAACTAGATTAAACAAACTACCTGACTTGTACCTGAAGTGTTTAATAAAACACGTTTTTAAATTAACACTTTTATCCCCTGGTAGAATGCTTTAAATGTAAATTTAAATTTAGTCAATTTAGATCAAATTCAATTTAATGACTACATAACTGAACATAAGTAGGAGACAATACAAAGAACTAAGGATTTTCATGAAAAAAGCAAAGAGAAAAAGGTCAGTCATTTAAATTTGCAATTAAAACAACATCACTTACCATAGTAGTCAACAGAGGTTAGGAGAACCTAACAATACTCTTTCTCTTAGAAAATACAACAAAAAGTCTAAAATGTAACAGTTTCACTCCCAAACTGTTCTCTGTGGTAAAATAGACCAGTCTCTATAAGAGGTCTATCATGATAATCATTTAAAGTAAATCCTGTGTTCTATGAAGCATTTTAGCTTGATTTTATTCATATTGACTCTTATACAAGTTGTTAAAAATATTTAAACAACTACTCTTGTGAGTATGTTACAATTACCAAGAAGATTTAAGGATCTTCAGAAAATATTTTTAAAGTACTTACTATCATTACTAGTCAAGAAGCAAACAAACATAAAACAGAGACTTAACATTCTGTACTATATACATCTTAATCGTCCTAACAGTAAAAACTCACATGAAAATATAAGAACACAAAATGACATGAGAATCTCAACATGGAAAGCTGTCACTAAAACTACAAGCAAGATACAAACATGCTTCTACTTTTACCTACATAAGCAGACAAATGTTTAAAATACTGGGTTAACAAAGATCTTTTAGTAAAGTGACTTAGGCAGGCTTAAACTAGCAAGGATTAGGTTGAATCCTTACTAATTAATTGGAAGATCTGAGACATATTTTATAGTTCATTTTACAAAATCAGAAATATTTATTTTGAAATAAGATAAGAAGACATGGTCTACCTGTCAGAAAACTACTACTCAGAAATATTTTCCATCCACAAAGCAGGTAAAGCAAAAACATTAAAATTTCACATTGGCACCAGAAAAGTTAACTGGCCTGCCTTCTTGGATTAGAAAAACTAAAACTGAGCAATAAGTAGTTTTGCAGACGTTTGAACATGCCTAAGCCTTTAAATCAGTAAAATATTTTCTAAAAATTCTGATTATATAAAAGTAATATACTTATATAAACTCAAACAGAACAAAAAGAAAAAAAGAGAGAAGGGCTCCTATAAGCCCCTTTAAGGCCCATGCCCCCACCCCCACCTCAAGAAAAAAAATACTTAAGAGTGTGATGTATATCTTTCCAAATCTTTTTTGTCCTATACAGATATAAAATTCACACACCTTGATTTGGCTCAAACTGTACACAGTGTTTTGCCATTTGTATTTTACACTTACTATATCTTAGTTGTCTTTCCATGTTAGTATACACTGGATAGATAGTAGTCTACCATTAAATATTTTGAGAAATGGCAAAATCACCTAAAATAATCATTCATACAAGTACGCTTAACAATTTTGAAAAGAAATGGACAGAATCCTAAAACACAAAGACAAACATCTAAAGACAATGTTTATCCTCCCATCAGTGTGGAACAGTTCATTCCCTGTTCACAATAAACAAGTTAAGTGATTGAATAGATTAAGTGAAATGTCTCTGCTTATACAGAATACTCCATTTGTTAAGCTTTTACAAAAGAAATGAAAACCACAGGTGATTAATTAACTTACACATAGAAATCAAGTCTGTACTACAAATACACAAGGTGAAAAGTTATAATATTAAATGCTTCTTCATCTAAGGTTTCAACTGAGTAAAACCTTGGATAAACAATATAGTTAACAACCTGGAAGATCCAGAAATTCAGAGTTTAGACTGCAACAGTGATGTTAACATTTGTTTCCTCGTGGGAGCAGATGCTAATGGAATGCAACGCTGATTACTTAAAGTTTGCTCACATCACACATTCAATTAGAGTAAGAAGAACATAACATGCCTACTGTGGCGGTGAATTAAGACATAAAAATTTTTTGCTTGAATGTAATGATTGTGTAGCACATGGGACATTTGTCCACTGCTTCAGCACATTGTTTACAAGTGACCAGATGTCCACAAGGAACAAAAACTACAGCAACATTTCTATCCATGCAGATTTTGCAAAGCTTCTCCTCTTGTAGGCGCCTTAGTTGCTCTTCAGTACTAACGTCTGCACAAAGAGAAAAACAGGATACTAGTTTAAATTCACTGAAACACAGAACTCCTTCTGTGTGCCACACACTCAAGTCTTGGGAAGCATGAAAATGACTCACACAGTTTGTAAGCTAGTGGAAGAGGCTGTGAGCTGCAGTTAGAACAGTAAATACAGAGTATACAGTAGTCAGTGCTATAATAAAGTTACGTACAAAGTGCTCTGGGGCAAGATGAACAAGTTCTGTCCAGCTGGTTGGGGAATGCATCATGAATTGCCAGGCAGAAAAGCAAGAATGAAGTACAAGTAGCAACATATTTGAAGGACACTAATAATTCCAGAAAGGGATCCATTTGACATCCAGTGGGACAAATAGGAATTGGCGCTTAGATGTGAGAGCTAATGAGAGAAAGAGGAACTGAAAATTTGTTAATATGTCAAGGAGATGGTGATAATTACTAGATATATAAAAGGAGGTAAAGGCTTTACATTTTCATGTACATTTGAGATGTTGGCAGGGTATCCAAACAAAAACATATTTGGGTATAACTAGTATATATATAGGATACCAAAGTAGCTGCATAGTTGAATTTTTGCCAAAACAGATTTCGTGAAAGTCTAACAAATATGCCACAAAACTGTGTCTATGGTCATGCATATTAACAGCAGGAATAATCAACAGTAACAGAGATTAACTATTATGTGCTACACACTAATAATAATTATATATTTTAACTACCTTTGTAATCACTGTATATTAATGGTTTATATGGCCTCAAATGAGAATTACTTGTTTTTTTCCTTTGGTGTATATTTGTGTATGTGTATGGATGTATGTTTGTGTATGGGAGGGTATCAGTGATATTGGGTATGGAAGTCCAGGATATTGTATACCATTCATTATACTACATTCCTACCTCTTGTGACTTAAAACAACAACAAAAACTAAGTTCTCTTTCTTTTTCAAAAGTAATTATATCTGTGTGGGTGTGTACATTGTAGCAAACATGTGAAAACCAAAAGGAAACTTTCCAAAACTTGGTTCTCTCATTCCACCATACAGGTTCCAGACCAAACTCAAGCCAGGTCTTCAGGCTTGGAAGCAGGTGCCATTACCCACTGAGCAATCACCCCATCCCTGCTACGTTCTACTAACTCTAAAATGTGTAGTGCTATTCACATTAGCACATTGGACCTAGTTTATTATATATCTATCTCCTTATGGAAACATGATGCATTTCCCTATTTAGCTATGTAGTTCCTTTGAAAACAGGGCAGCTGTGGTGCATGCCTTTAATCCCACCACTTGGGAGGCAAAGACAGGGGGATGTCTATGAGTTTAATTTCCTAACATGCAGTTTAGGCATCTAATGTTCAGACAAATAGGGAATATATGTAAACATGAAACTGCGATACACTATGGTGACAAAGGAATTAAATGAAGGACCTTCAAGGAAAATAAAGCTAGTTTGGGTCACACAGAATGTACAGAAGTTACCTAGAAGAGGGAGGACCTTGGAAGTCAGAACAAAAAGAGAAACTGCTCTAGGTAAAAGAAATGACTGAACCATGCTCTGCTCTAAGAGACAGAACATGAGTTATAAGAGCATAGGTAAAAACTGGTCACTGAATCTGAAAGAAGAGACCAGGTACAGAAGGCCAGCAAGAGGCCAGGCAAGGGTAACACAAGCCTTTGATTGCAGCACCAGGAAGTAGAGAGAGGTGGATTTCTGTGAGTTTGAGGCCAGTCTGATCTATAGATTGTGTTTCAGGACAGCTAGGGCTACACAGAGAAACCCTATCTCAACCTACCCCCCGCCAAAGGCCAGCAAGAACTGACTCTTAAAGATATGGCAAAGCATGGAAGAATTGAGACTTAATTTTGAGGGTCCTGAGAGCTGGGGAGGAGTTTTAAACCAGAGAAAGACACTGTCACATTTGAGCTCCAGAGAAGTTTCTCTGGGTAGGAAGGGGACAAAAGCATTGTTCTCATCTCTCTCTTTTTTTAAAAATTTTTTTTTTACTTTATGTGTATTCATATTTTGCCTGTATATGTGCATTTGTGTGAGAGTGTCAGATCATCTGGAACTGGAGTTACAGATAGTGATGACCTGCTATGTGGATACTGAGAATTGAACCCATGTCCTCCAGAAGAGCAGTTAGTGCTGTTAACCACTGAGCCACCTCTCCAGCCCCTCTAGTCTCTTAAGAAATAACCTTCTATGTGCAATAATCATTATAGGCTATATGAGAGTTGGTTATATGCTTCAATTCTCTTGGCATGTATAAGATCTTGTGTTTGATTAGCAGGACCAAATTCTCCAGAGTGGCTGTATAGTACAACAGCATAAATGTATTTAACACTACTAAACTATACACATACAAAATTAAGATAGTTGGGTGGGGGGGAGGCTGAAGGAGAACTGGGAGAGACTGGGAGGAGAGAAGGGAGGGGGAGCTGTAGTATATATGGAAAAAAATCCTTTAAATAAAAAATAATAAAAAAATAAAGTTAAGATAGTCATTTTGTGGTGCTGGGGATCAAACCCTGGGTCTCTAGGTATACTAGGCAATTACTCTAACATTGAGATATATTCCCAGTTATGAGATGGTAAATTTCATGCACTTTACTACAATTAAAATCACAATACAATTGAGGTTATTTTTCTCTTATTTGTTTTGTCTTTTCGAGATAGAGTCTTATGTATTTCAGGCTGGCCTCAAATTTATTATGTAGGAAAAGATGACCTTGAACCACTAAACTTCCTGTTTTTGTACTTCCCAAATTCTGGGACTCAAGGTACCCAGTTTATGCTGTGCTGGGGATAGAATCCTGGGCTATTCACATGCTACGCAGTTCTCTATCAAGTAAGCTATATCCTAAGAATACCCCTTTCCTCTTGAGGCAGTCTTGCTATGTAGCCTAAAATGGTTATGAATGCTAGCACTTTCTGCTTTAGTCTCTAGAGTGCTGGGATTATAATGCCCAGGAATTAATATTCCTTTTGGGTTTGATTATGATTACAGTTTACAGACCCAATGGAATGAACTCAAACACTGATATGATCAGTTCTACTTTTTCTAGTCAACTACTGAGGATGTCCCTGACTTGTAATTTACCATTGGCAATTGCTTCATACTAAAAAGATGACTATTGTGCTCTATATCCTTGCCTATAGCATCTTTTTTGTTGGTGCTTCTGAATTAGGATCTCTCTATGTAGCTCTGTCTGCTCTGGAACTTAATATATAAATATCAGACTGACCTTGAATTCAGAGCTCTACCTGCCTCCTAAGTGGTAAGATTAAAAGCCTATGTTAAAACACTAAGGGCTCTTTCTCTTTTTTTCTTCCATAAGGTCCCCTTTGAAATCAGGATGTCCCTGGTACATAACAAAAAAGGCTTGGTATCTAAATAACAATTGGTGACATTTTCTAATATTTTTAGTATAATATTTCCAACTTTAAAACATGGCCTTGTATGTTGCTCAGATTGGCCTAAGCTGAAATGATCTTACTCTTAGCCATCAGAGCAGCTGTGAATATAGATATGCTTAGTTTAGGAACTTGTGTTTTTCATCTATTTTTAAATAAAATTTATTTATTTGTGTGTGCACTCTTGCATTATATGTACATTTGTGCAGGTGCTTTCAGAAACCACAAGAGGGTATCAGATATCCTGGATCTGGAGTTACAGGCAGTTGCAAACCACCCAACTATTGTTGGATTTTCTTTTACTCTAGCCCCACGTTGGAAAGCCAAATGTAGTTGTTGCTTTTGCTCTGTTGGGGTCCTAACATCCAGCTCTTAAATAAATGACACATGGAGGCTTATTCTTAATTATAAATGCCCAGCCTTAATTTGGCTTGTTTCTAGCCAGCTTTTAACTTATCCCATCTACCTTTTGCCTCTGGGCTTTCACCTTTCTCTATTTCTGTATTTACTTTTACACCTTGGCTGGCTGTGTAGCTGGCCCCTGCATCTTCTTCCTTCTCTCTTTCTCCCCTCCCCCCATATTTCTCCTTCTATGTATTCTCTGTGCCTGGCAGCCCTACTTACTTCTCTCTCCTGTCTCTCTACTGGCTGTTCAGCTCTTTATAAGACCATTGGGTGTTTTAGACAGGCAAAGCAACACAGCTTCACAGAGTTAAAGAAATGCAACAGTAACAAAAGTAATACATCTTAAAATAATATTATACAACACGCAATGTATATTCTGGGAATAAAACTTGTCTCCCCTGCAATAGTACTGTAATTTTTTAACTCATTGAACCATCTCTACAGCCCATTTCATGTATTTTTAATTTTTTTCCTTTTGCATATTAAAACCAAACAAACTCTTTGTGTGCCTTTTCTCCACAATCATGAACCATAGGCCTGATTGCTTCTTGCCATGTCTTCCCAAGAAACTCAGAATCAAGAGATTACTGGCCAAGAAACAAAGGCAACACTACCCTATTCCCCAAGGGATTTAAATGAAAACTGGTAACAAAGTCAGGTACAACTTCAAGAGAAGACACTGGAGGAGAATCATGACCATCTATCAATCCTATCAGATGGGTGCTGTGGGATATTGCTCTTATACACTGTAAAGATTTGTTGCTAGTATTGGTTTAATAAAACGCTGATTGGCCAGTAGGAAGTATACGCAGGGCTAACAGATGTAGAGAATTCTGGGAAGCAGAGGAGCAGAGGTGCAGATGTCAGGAGACACAGAGGAACCAAGATGAGAATGCTGCAGTGAGTGAAGGTACCAAGCCATGTGGCTAAACATAAATAGAATCGTTGGTTAATTTGTTGCAAAAGATTTTTGAGCTTGTTTTTTTGAAAAAGGTTATGACTATTAATTATTTATAATGAAAATAAACATTAATAAGCAATATGCTTTGGAAATTGGATGTAGTTTTTATTATTATTTTTTGTTGATTAAGGGCGCTGGCAATCTCATGAGGGTTTAGAGCCTGGATGAATTATTTTAATTGGCATCTTGGAAGTTGATCTTTTTATTAGAGAATTTTTAGGTGGCCTTGGCAAATGAAACTACATTTGCCTGGAACTAATTTATAGGTTTTGATCTTTTGTGGAGACAAAAGTAGAAACTGTTTTTTAGTAATATATTTTTATAAACAGATTTTAAAGTCAAGATATCTTTAAAATATATATTTGTTTAACTTAGCACTTTTAGTAATCAATTGTTTTTTGTACTTTATTAAAAGTTAAAATATTAAAAGAAAATATAATAACTATAAGTTAGACTCTGTTTATTTGTCATTTTTAGGTGGCTTTTATATTTTCATTTTTTAAGAGCTTTTTTTTAAGTCTATGTGTATTTCATACACATTGTATCTTGTTTAGAGGTTTTGTGAGTTTAAATTTGTTTTATTGAGAATTTTTAATCATTTTTTAACTAGAAGAGTTTATTAAAAATATTAGCATTATTGTGATTGCTGACTCTGCCCCTTTTGGTATTTCTTTAATATGACAGAGGTGCTCACTGTGTCTTTGTTTGCTATCAGCAAACAGCAGACTTATGAAATATTGTTATTAAAAACCATTTTTGCCTTTTTTTGTTTAATATAAGCAGAAACTTTAAATTAATCACATTTATGCCAAGTCTTTTGTGAGACGTATGGGTTTAAGCTGTGTTTCGCAGATGCGTCATTTTTAAATTTTAGCCTGAACATCATGCCATCTCTGTACTATAAATCAATTTAGATATGCAATTTACAAAGCCGCTTTTGGCTCTGTTTTAGTGGTCTAGAACGCTTTTTAAACTTTTTTAGGCTTTATGCCGGCGTTTGCCCCATGTTGGGCACCATCTGTTGTAAAAGATTTTTGGGCCCTTTTGGGCCAGAAGTTTTGACCTTGTCTGTGGTGGCTTTTATCCCCCAAAGAAATAAATCAGACGCCTATATTAATTTTATATTATTTGGCCTATGTCTCAAGCACATTACTAGGTAGCTCTTTTATCTTAATTTAACTTATTTTTAGTAATCTTGCTGCCATGTGGCCTGGCCCATGGCTCGCCTGGATTTTTTACATGGTTCTTCTTGGGGGGGAGCTCTTGATGGAGACTGACTGACTCTGCCCTCTTTTTACCTATCTCTTCTTTGATCTTTTTGTCTATTGCTACAGTACTTACCATAGACCAAAACTTTTTTTACAGCATTACATATAAAAAACAGTCCTACCACATTAGTTTAAGAGCAACAGTAAGTAATAAACCTGAGCCATAGATCAATCAGCGTGTAATTAATATAGTCCTTTATGTGATTATTTGGGACTAAATGGCTGTGAGACTGGCTGAATAAGACAGAAAAACTTCAGACTACATAGCATAGTTAATAAAACATGATAATGAAAAGAAAAATAACCCAATAACTATGGTACTGGTTTATGTATTGCCAGTGCCATAATTTATTATTAGAATACATTTCTTCATATAAATAAAACTACCATGAAACAATATGTCATATCATGTCAGCAGAAGCCTCATGGTACACATCTCATGTTTACAAAGTATCTGGATTGCATTAAGAAGCTAGATCAAGGGGCTGGAGAGATGGCTCAGGGGTTAGAAGCACTGGCTGTTCTCCCAGAGGACCCGGGTTCAATTCCCAGCACCTACATGGCAGCTCACAACTGTCTGTAACTCCTGTTCCAAAGATCTGACTCCTTCATATCAATGCACATAAATAAAGCTAAATAAATTTAAAAAAAGAAGCCATATCAAGTGTTGACATATGCCATCTATGCTTGTGTAAGTATATTCAATGACATTCATCAAATGACAAGACTGTTTAACAATGCACTTCTCAGAATATATCTCCATTGTCAAAAAAAATACACGAAGACAATTAGGTTTATATGAAGTCATGAGCATGAGAACTCCTGGGGAAATTAGCATTATTGTAAGTAGAGGAAGAAAGACCTGAGACATTACATATGCTACTTTGGGAAAGTACTGCAGAAAATACTAAGATTTTGGACTTCTCAATCTGTGAGAAACAAAGGCATGTTGTTCAAACTATCTGTTCTGTGGAATTTTTTCATAGTAGCCTCAGAAACACGACATTAAAGGCATACTTAAAACATACCCTAATATGTTGACTATATATTGAAATATTTGTAGATAATGATACACAGGATGTCTTATATTTACTTTGAAGTACTATGACCCAAAAGACAGAAGACGAGAATCAAAATGGGAAAGAATCACTTATTATTGAAGCAGATTCATTGTTCTTTCCACTTCTGTGTATGTTAGAAATTTATCTTAATAAAAGAACAAAGATGTTTATCCTATGGAGATATTATAAAAAGGAAACAGATGAGCTACAAAGTTGTTATATTTGTTTAAAAAATGCATACCTTTCTGCAATGAAGTCTGACTTGACTCATCCTGAATATTATCTTTCTGAGCACTGACTAGATCTGCAATCAGAACCTCAAGTGATAGATAGCTGCTCCCAGATGTTTGGATTTTTTCTTCCATTGCTTTCTTGATGTCCCTAAAATTGAATCCCATTCGTATAGCTTCTTGTACCATAGGATTCTCAAAGATGGTATCATCTGAAATCAAAGTTGGTTGGAGAAAGAACATAGTAGAAATGAGTATTTTCATTAATACAACTAAACAGTAAAATAGTTTAGGACTTTAAGATTAGTTCACTGGTAGAGTGTTTGCCTACTATGTGTGTTGTTAAGGCTTTGATTCCCAAAGTTGGAAAGAAAAATGCAATATAGGTAAACCAGGTAAGACAAGTATCCAGGGGACGAGGATGAGGCTTTTGAAAGAGTGCTTGCCTAGTATGCATGCACTGTGGTGTTTAGTCCCCAGCAAAACATTAACCTAGCATGGTAGTGCAGGTCTGTGACCCCAGAAATGACAAAGTAGAAGTAGGAGAATTAGAAGTTCAATGCCATATTCAGCTATCTATCAAATTCAAGACCAGCCCAGGATACACTAGACCCTGTGTGAAAATAAAGCAAAGCAATAAATACTGAAGTACTCAAATATAAAACAATATGGACATTTGAGGCTACATAGAAGATGATTCTACATATATTAAATGTCCAAAACAGGTAAAAACCAGTATCTGTCAGGGCCCAGCAGTAGGAAAATGAAGAATGACTGATGGGTGGGTATAAGGTTTCTTTCTAGGGTGATGACAAATAGTGATGATTATACAACCTGAATACACTGAAAAACTGCATTACATTTTATCAAGTTGGATTTTGCTATTTGAATTATATTTCAATTTACAAACATTAATAAAAACCCAGAACAAGAGTCTCATTAGTCACAAAAAGAGAAGTGTGTATTTTAAGGATGATTAAAAACCTAAACTTCTCACAAACCCAGAAAGATAAGCAGAGGATGTACTCACTCATTAGTGGACTCTAAACAAACAAACAAACAAGAAAAAAGCAAAGCATACCCAAGCTGCAAACCACAACCACTGAACAGCTTGGGATCTGAAACACCTTGGACTGACACCTTGGATCCCACTCCCCCTAGAGGAACACCTGACTCACTCTTGAGGGAAGGGAGAGGAAACTGGATCTGCCAGGAGTGGAGACTGAACTAAGCAATATTGGGACAGTGGGACCTTGGGACCACCTGCCCATGGGGGGGGGTATGGGGAGATGTGGAGAAGAGAGAATAACCTGATGTGGTGGGAGAGGGAAGAGACCTTGAATAAGGATATACAAGGATAGAAAATGTGACTTCTTTATTCATAATAATAAAAAAAGAAGAAAAAAATTACAAAAATATCGAAAAAAAACCCAAGACTTCTCTGTAATATTATAATTATCTTTATTTTTGTGGTACTGAAAATATACTTTTACATGCTAAATAAACATACTATCACTGAAACACAATCCTAGTTCTAGATGTCTTTTTGATTTCCCAAGAATAACTTTAAGAATTTATGCTAGGGGCTGGAGAGATGGCTCAGAGGTTAAGAGCACTGACTGTTCTTCCAGAGGACCTGAGTTCAATTCCCAGCAACCACATGGTGGCTCACAACCATCTATGATGACATCTGGTGCCTTCTTCTGTATACTATATACATAATAAATAAATCTTAAAAACCAAAAAACAAAGCACTACCATACCGACATAAACAAAAATCCCATTAATGTTTGAATATCATTAAATAGCAAGGCAGCACTGATATTTAAAAAAAAAATTATGCTAGACAAATATGATTTAACTTTGTTATATATGTCTACTGCCAAATCTGTACTAAGTAATGTAACATAGCCTTGCACTTCAAGCATATTTACGAACACTGGTAGTATTCTCCTGCCTTATAATCCTCAACACACAAAACATGATGTTACAACATCAGGGAATAAGGACTTACTAAGCATTCTAAATTAAACTTTATACTTTTGAAACATACTACCTCAAATTGAAAAATGAGATCTGAAAATACAAAACAAAAACCATATCAGAGCTGAGTATGGTAGTACATTCATTTAACTTCAGCACTCAAAGGCAGAGGCAGAGGCAGGAAGGTGCCTGGAGGTTTGAGGCTAGCTTGGTCATCATAGTGAGTTCCACGACAGCCAGGGCTGTTACACAGAGAAACCCTGGTCCATAATACCACCACAACTTCATAAATAACCCTACCAAAAATTAGATCTACAATGTGCTATGAGATTTAGAAGACCTTGTTTACAGCTCTAATTCTATTAATAATTTATAATGTCACATGCCTTTAATCCCAGCACTCAGGAGGCAGAGACAGACATATCTCTGACTTTGAGGTGAGCCTGGTCTACAGAGCAAGTTATAGGACAGCCACGTCTATACACAGAGGAACCCTGTCTTGAAAAACAATATAAGGGCTGGAGAGATGGCTCAGAGGTTAAGAGCATTGATTGTTATTTCTGAGGTCCAGAGTTCAATTCACAGCAACCACATGGTGGCTCACAACCATCTATAATCACACCTGGTACCTTCTTCTGCATACTGTACACATAATAAGTAAATAAATCTAAAAACAATAAAAACAATATAAAATTTCAACAAGAACAACAACAACTAAAAAAAATTATAATGTGACTGTGGGAGAAGATATAACCTCCTTGTTTCTTCTGGTGAAAAGTAGGAGTAACTGCCAGGGCTATAGCTCAGAGAATTTATCATTAGAAAGGCTCTAGGCTCAATCAATCACCAGCACCCAAACCCAATAATAAACACCCAAGTATCTGCTTTACCTTTTTATGGGGGTATATACCTACACTTAAAAGACTGAGGCAAAAGAGAGGTCCAGACCAGTCTGGCCTACACAGTAGAGCACTGAGATGGCTCAAAGATTAAGAGAACTAGCTCTTCCACAGGACCTGGGTTCAGATGGCTCACAACCACCTGTAACTCCAGTTTCAAAAAATATGACATCCTCTTTTTGCTTGGGAGAACCAGGCATGCATATGGTAGATATTAGTGAAGGCTGAACACCCATACATATTAATAAATGAATGAATCAATGAATAAATAAATGGAATTATGATTTAAAACCAAACTTCCAATATCTTCATTGCTTAATATGTCTTCCTCCCTCCTTGTTTTTAAACCTGTGCCATGCAGCCCAGATTGGCCACAAATTTGAAGTTCTCCTGCTTTAACATCCCAAGTGGTAGGATTACAGACTTGTGCCACACCTGGCTTTTCCCCCCTTTCTTTCTTGTTTTTTAGGAGTGAGTGAGGGTTTGAGACAGGGTTTCTCTGTATAACAGTGTTGGGCATCCTGGAACTCACTCTATAGATCAGGCTGGCCTTGAACTCACAGAGATCCACTTGCCTCTACCTCCTGCATGCTGGGATTAAAGGCCTGCACCACCACTGTGTGGTAACAGCTGGCTTTCTATTAATATCCTTAGTACAGAAATATATGGTATAAGATTATAAGCACTTCATTAACTTCTTAAATTTATAGCAACCTCATTAAACATACTATAATAATTTGGCCACAAAAATAAACATATTTATTTTAATAAGCATATTTACCGATTCTTTTAGTTAGTGAAGGTGTTTTCTCAGCAGTTCTTACCTAAAATAGAAATACGAATGTTGAGAATTCACTTCAGTAGAAGCAATTATCTCAATTTGAAAAGTTAATAAACTAAGACCAAACTGGCTTTATTCTAATGTAAAACATGACTATTCAAAAGAGCACAGCCTGCTGGAACAGAAGTTAAGCCTATTTAATCCAACAACACTACTTTACAGACCAAATAACTTTCTGGAGGGGAAACAAACAAACAAACAAACACAAACTAAACTAAAAAGCTAAAGGTAGAACCATCATGTCAACTCTAGACTCCCATTTCACTCAGGATTCTTCCCACATTTTACTAATGCTTTGATTACCCTTGTCCTATGTATCTAGTCACACATATTTCGTATGTGTGCGTGTGTGTGCATGTGTATTTGTCCCAGGGCCTTATTTATTATAGCCACATAAGGTATAACTGATGCATATCTCCAGACTTAAATTTGCAAATTTAAGTATTATGTGCTAAAAGGTAACTAAAGAAATGGTTCAAAAGTTGAGAACACTTGCTGCTCTTGCAGAAGATCAGACTGAAGTTCCCAGAGTCCATATTGAGCAGCTCACAACTGCCCGTAACTGTAACACTAGTTCTAGGGATTTGATGCTCAATTCTGTTTTCCTTAGGTATCTGCACAACACATGGTATGTACACATACACATATAAACATACTCTCAATCAATCAATCAATCCATTCATCTTTTTTAAAGGTGAAAACTGCCAGGCATGGTGGCAAGTAATCTCAGTACTCAAGAGGTGAAGGCAGGTACATCTTGTGGGTAAGGCAAGCCTGGTCTACAGGGTGAGATACTATTTAAAAAGGAAGAAGATAGAAACTATTTTTGAGTGAAGAGTATAATAAGCAAAAGTCCAATTTTCTGAAGGCTAAATTATTTCAGTATTTTAAGTACTTTACACCCATTCTGACTACAGTGATACATTATTTTACTCTAATCTTTACAAAAATTTGGTTCAGAGTTAAGAATTATAAGCTTTCTTCAAGTTCTTCACTTTAAAGTCTACAACACATTAATTATAGTAGTGTACCATGCATTTTACTGGAAGAAATAATTAGAAAAACAAATAGTATAGAATTTGAAAATATATTATACAACAGGCAACTTACCAAAGATTCCTCAAGTGAATGGGTTAAATGAATATTATTTATATATTCTTGTCCCTTCTCATCCAATAGGTATTTACACCTAAAAGATTAAAGAAAATTAATTTAACAGCTAGAAAATTAAACTTTACTAGCTGTTAAATTAGTCAAGTATTAGTAAAACCAGTCTCTATCATATAAATTCTATTCTTTTGGGAGCAGAGAGATGACACTTCCTGACAAATCTAATGGTCTAAAGTAAATTCCAGCAACTCGCATAGTAGAAGAAGAGAAGAAACTCCTGCAAGCTTGTGCACTATGGGATGTGCATTACCCTCCATGAAATAAATAAATGTAATTTTAAAATGTACCTTTTCATTGTTATTGTCTTTTTTTAATGTGGTACTAGGGATTAACCTCAGGGCCATGTGTACCCTAAAGAAACGTTCACACACACACACACAAACATCATCATCATCAGTTCCCACTCCCTTTTTCAGGCAAATTCTCATGTGATTCAAGCTGGTCTCAAACTTGCTATGTAGCCAAAGATGACCTCGGACTTCTAATCCTCTTGCCTACATATCTGAAGTGCTGAGATTATAGTCAGGAATAGGCATAAATCACCCTACTCTTTTTTACAACTTTTCACTTGAGATAGGGTCTTAATAAATTACTCAGGCTGGCCTACATTGTGCTTTGTAATCTAGACAGGCCTTGCAATCTTATCAGGCAAAATAGTTGAGATTAAAGGCCTCAGCTTTATTGTTTCTAGGGAGCCACAAAGCAAACTGCTACCCAATTCCTTATTCAGCTGTCATTTTAAGGCTAAAATAATGCTCCTATTATGCATGCTAATATCAATTTTAGAACTTTCAATTTTCAAACAAGAGTTACTTAATTAGAAGCCAATTCTGAGGGCATATGCCTGTAACCCCAGCACTTGGGAGGGTGAGTCAGGAAGACAGATATGAAAACCAGGCTAGTCTGGGCTATATAGCCAGATCCTGTCTCCCCAAAGGAAAAAAAAAAGTCAAAAAAGTTATTAGCGAGGTTTGGTGGCAAACACCTGGAATACATGCACTTGGGGGGGGGGTAAGCCAAGAAAA
>PVIH01017063.1:9503-43376 GCA_004025045.1 Sigmodon hispidus
GGGGGGGGAGGCTGAAGGCAGGGTGGAGGGAATTGGGAACAGGGAAGGAAGGGTGAGCAGGGGAATACATGGAAAAAAGACCTTTTGCTTTTTTTAATAAAAAGAAAGAAATGCAATGGCTACAGAGCAGAGGAGGGAAAGACAGACTATGGCCAGATTGTGACAGGCCTTGTATGTTTCTTTAAGGAGCCAAGAACATCTTTTAGAACTGGGGAGGTAGAAGCATGTGGCCTCCGTGAGTTTAAAGCCAGCTTGGTCTACTGGTGAGTTCTAGGAAAGCCAGTACTACGTGGAGAGACCCTGGCTCCAAACAAAAACAAAAATAATATCTCTAAGACAGCAGGAAAGATGGCTCAGTGGTTAAGAGCACTTGTTTTTGCAGAGGACCTGGGTTCAATTCCCAGCACCCATGTGGCAGCTCAGAGCTGTCCATAACTCCATCCAGTTCAAGAAGATCCATGGACCTCTTCTGATTTCCATGGGCACACATGTGGTATACAAACATACACTCGAGCAAAGCACATAGAACAAATAAATATTTCTTAAAACACTGTAAGAATATCTACAAGAACTGGCCATGTTAGCACATGTCTGTACTAGCACTTGTGAGGTAAAGGCAAGATCAGAAGTTCAAGGTCATCCTCAGTTAAACAGTGGATTTGAGGTCACCTAGGGTACATGGATCTTGTCTCAAAATATCAAAAGAAAAATGGTCTGGCTTATGGATATAACTCAATGTAGACTAACCTGTATAAAACCCTTAATTTAATCCCCAGAACTACATAAAATGGTTTAGTGGTGCATGCCACTGATACATGAAGATGGAGGTTTGTGCCTTGGGAGTTCAAGGCCAGCCTCATCTACAAATCAAGTTTGAGACCAGCTTGGGCTTTCTGATACCCTGTCTCAAAAAGGAAAGGAAAAGAAAGAGGCCAGTGAGATGGCTCAGCAGGTAAAGGCACCTGCTGCCAAGTCTGACAGCCTGAGTTTGATCCCTGGGACCTACATGGTGGAGGAAGAGAATCAATGCCTCAAAGTCCTCCTCTGACCTCCATACTTCGCATCCCCTGAAACTGGAGTCATGGATGGCAATGGACCACCATGTGAGTGCTGGAAATGGAAACCAGTTCTCTGCAAGAGCAACAAGTGGTGTCTCTTCAGCCCCGTGCTTTTCCTTTTCCTTTTTTTAAAGATTTATTTATTTATTATGTATACAGTGTACAGAAGAGTGTACCAGATGTCATCACAGATGGTTGTGAGCCACCATGTGGTTGCTGGGAATTGAACTTAGGACCTCTGGAAAAACAGTCAGTGCTCTTAACCTCTGTACCATCTCTCCAGCCTCTTTTTTCTTTTTTAAAACATGCTTTCTTGACTGTTTACTTATCAACTGCCACTTATGTATGGGAAAGTCTACATGATTATTTGCATGCATATGATCACATTAGTATGTACATGTGAGGATGAATGGAGTGTTATAATTCTTTTTTAATTATTTATTCATTTTATATTTTAGCTTGGTTTAGTGTTTTATTTTGTTTTCAGGTTTTTCTTTTTTCTTTTTTTAATATTTATTTTTATTATTTTATGTGAATTTGTGTTTTGCCTGCATGTATAACTGTGTAAGAGTGTCAGATCTTGGAATTACAGACAGTTGTTACCTGCCATGTGGATGCTGGGAATCGAACTCAGGTCCTCTGGAAGAACAGTCAGTGCTCTTACCCACTGAACCATCTCTCCAGCCCGTTTTTCAAGACAGGGTTTCTCTGTATAACAGCCCTGGCTGCCCTAAAACTCCCTATGTAGATCAAGCTGGCCTTGAACTCACAGAGATCCATCTACCTCTGCTTCACAAGTGCTGGGATTAAAGGCATGCACTACCACCATCCAGCACTAGTTTACTTTTTTGAGACAAGGTCTTACTATGTTGCCCTGACTGGCCTGGAACTCTCTATGTAGAGTAGGCAGGTGTCAAATAATTTACTTTTGAGAAGCAGGGGTCTCATGTACCCCAGGCTGTCCTCTAATTCCCTCATAGTCAAAGATGGCCATCAACTTCTCTTCTGACAGTTTTGCTTCCTGAATGACAGGACTACAAGCCTGAACTACCATGCACACTTTTATGTGGAACTGGAGATCAAACACAGGGTTTCACATTGTGGCGTACATGACAAGATGTTTCCTAGGTTATGATGGTTTGAATGTAATGGCCCCATTGGGTGTATGATAGTGGGTGGTGGTGGTGATATTACACGCCTTTAGTTAGTCCCAGCACTTGGAAGGCAGAGGCATGTGGATCTCTAAGTTTGAAACCCTATCTTAAAAAACAAAAAAGTAGCATAGGCTCATATATTTGAATGTTAAATTCCAGGGAGTGGAACTTTAGAAGAATAATGAGGTGTGGACTTGTTGGAGGAAATGTGTCACTGAAGTTGCACCAACTTTGAGTTTTCAAAATTCCATGCCTGTATAGTCTCTGTCTCTCTCTGTCTCTGTCTCTCTGTCTCTCTCTCTCTTTCTCTCTCTCCCTGCAGATCAGGATGCAGCACTCAGTTATTGCTCCAGCACAATGTGTACATCCATGTTTTTTGCCATGATGAAAATGGCCTAAACCTGTGAGACCATAAGCTAGCCCCAAAATTAAATGTGCTTTTTTAATAAGAATTGTTTTAGTCATGGTGTCTCTTCTCAGAAGTAGAACCATGACTAAGACATGAAAAGATGCCATATCTACTCAATATAGTATTCGGAGTTCTAGCAAGAGCAATGAGACAATAAAAGGAGATCAAGGGGATACAAATTGGAAAGGAAGAAATCTAACTATCTTTATTTGCAGATGATATGATTGTATACATAAGTAATCCCAAAAATTCTACCAGGGAACCTCTACAGCTGATAAACTCCTTCAGCAATGTAGCAGGATACAAGATTAACTCAAAGAAATCAGTAACCCTCCAATGCACTAAAGATAAAAGGGCTGAAAAATAAATAAGAGAAACATCACCCTTTATAACAGCTGCAAAGAACATTAAATACCTTGGAGTGACTATAACCAAAGAAGGAAGAGATCTGTTTGACAAAAACTTTAAATCACTGAAGAAAGAAATTGAAGAGGATATCAGAAAATGGAAAGATCTCCCATGCTCCTGGTTAGGTAGGATCAACATAGTAAAAATAGCAATCCTACCAAAAGCAATCTACAGATTCAATGCAATTCCCATCAAAATGCCAACACAATTCTTCACAAACCTCAAAAGAACAATAGTCAACTTCATATGGAAAAAAACCAGGATCACTAAAACAATCCTGTTCAATAAAAGAACTTCTGGAAGCATCACCATATGGTGATACATATTTAAATAAAACCTGGAATATCAAGAGATCAACCCACAATCAAAGTAGGCAGAGGTAGCTGCGGGAGCTCCAGGGATAATGGAGTAGTGGTACCTCACACTGTACAGGAAGCCAAAGGAGCACAAGGCTGAACAGCTGGGCTTCAGTGGCGCAGCCCTTTAATCCCAGCGGGGGAGGGGGTGGTGACCTTTAATCCCATAACTGCAGAGACAGAGATCTTTCTGTGGTTCTGTGAGTTCAAGGCTGACTACCAAATAGGGTAACTCATGCCTTTAATCTTAATCTGGATGAGATGAAGCTGGGCAAAGAAGTATTTAAGGCAGGCTTGGGAAAAAAGCAGGCATTAGAAGCGACCAGGAGGAAAGCTGAGGAAGCTGGAAGATAGCTGGGTGAGATTTGACTGTGGAGTTTCCTCCCTCTGATATTGCAGCCTTTCCCTGATATCTGGTTCTGAGTTTCTTTTAATACAACTAGAATTTGTGCAACATCACCACCCCTAACTTCAAGCTCTACTATGAAGCTACAGTAATAAAAACAGCTTGGTATTGGCATAAAAGCAGACTCCTGGATCAATGGAATCGAACTGAAGACCCTGATATTAATCCACACAACTATGAATACCTGATTTTTGACAAAGAAGTGAAAAATATACAATGAAAAAAAGCATCTTCAACAAATGGTGCTGGCATAACTTGATTTTGGCATGTAGAAAAATGCAAATAGATCCATATCTATCACCCTGCACAAAACTCAAGTCCAAGTGGATCAAAGACCTCAATATAAACACAGTTATACTAAACCTGATAGAAAAGAAAATGGGAAATAGTCTTGAACACATTGGCACAGGTGACCACATCCTAAATATAACACCAATAGCACAGACACTGAGAACAACAATTAATAAATGGGACCTCCTGAAACTGAGAAGCTTTTATAAAGCAAAGGACACTGTCAATAAGACAAATGGCAGCGCACAGAGTGGGAAAAGATCTTCACCAACTTTACATCTAACCGAGGGATGGTCTCTAAAATATATAAAGAACTCAAGAAACTAGAGGCCAAAAACAAGTAATCCAATTTAAAAATAGGGCACAGAGCTGAAAAGAGAATTCTCAGCAGAAGAATCTCAAATGCCTGAAAGACACTTAAAAAATTGCTCAACGGGGGCTGGAGAGATGGCTCAGCGGTTAAGAGCACCGTCTGCTCTTCCAGAGGACCTGGGTTCGATTCCCAGCACCCACATGGCAGCTAACAACTGTCTGTAGTTCCAGTTCCAGGCAAACACCAAGGCAAAATAAATAAATAAAGTTTTTTTTTTTAAAAAAAAATTGCTCAACATCCTTAGCCATCAGAGAAATGCAAATCAAAACAACTTTGAGATACCACCTAACACCTGTTAGATTGGCTAAGATCAAAAATGCAGATGACAGCCTATGCTGGAGAGGATGCGGAGCAAGAGGAACACTCCTCCATTGTTGGTGGGAGTATAAACTTATTCAGCCACTCTGGAATGCAGTATTGTAATTCCTCAGAAAACTGGGAATCAGTCTCCCCAAAGAGCCAGCAATACCAATATTGGGCATATACCCAAAGGATGCACTTCTTACCCCAAGGACATTTGTTCATCTATGTCCATAGCAGCATTATTTCTAATAGCCAGAACCTGAAAACAACCTAGATTCCTCTCAACTGAAGAATAAAATTTTAAATTGTGATACATTTATACAATGGAGTACTACTCATAAAAAAAAATTAGCAGGCAAATGGATGGAACTAAAAAGAATCATCCTGAATGAAGTAATACAGACCTAGAAAGGCAAATATGGCATGTACTCACTCACACACAACTGGATTTGAGATATAAAGTAAGGAATAACCAGGCTACAATCCACAACCGCTGGGCAGCTAAATACAAGGAGGACCCTAAGAGAGACATCCATAGACCCCTTACCAAAGGAGAAATAGAGAAGATCTCCTGCGTAAATTGGGCTCATAGTGGGCGGAGAAGTGGGGAGAGAACAGGAGGGAATGAGATAGTTGAGCTGGGGGAGGGACAGAGAGGGAGAGCAACAAAATAGACACCTTGATAGAGGGAGCCATTGTGGGATTAGAGAGAAACCTGGTGCTAGGGATAGCCAAGAACCCACAAAGATGACCCAGCTAAGACTCCAAGCAATAGTGGAGAGGGTGCCTGAACTGACCTTCCCCGTAATCAAATTGATGACCACCGTAATTGTCATTATAGAACCTTCATCCAGAAACTGATGGAAGTAGATGCAGAGATCCATAACTGAGCACTGAGTCAGGATCCCAATCCAGGCAAAGAGAGGGAGGAGAGAGTATATGAGCAAAGGAGTCAAGATCATGATGAGGAGACTCACAGAGACAGCTGACCCAAGCAATTGGGAGCTCACTGACTCTGGACTCACAGCTGGGGAACCTCCATGGGAATGAACTAGGGCCCTCTGAATGTGGTTGACAGCTGAATGGCGTGGGCAGTTTGTGGGGCCTGTGGAAGTGGGACCAGAATTTATTGCTGGTACATGAACTGGCTTCTTAGTGCCCATTCCCTACAGAGGAACACCTCACTTAGCCTTGATACTCAGGGGAGAGGCTTGGTCCTATCTCAACTGAATATGCCAGATTGCATTCATTAACTTACCCTGGAAGTCCTTACTTTCTCTGAGGAATGGATTCGGGAACAGGATAGGAGGGATGGCTGGGGAGGACTTGAAAGAGGGGAGGGAGGGGGAACAGTAGTAGGGGTGCCAAAACAAACCTTTTAAATAAAAAATGTCAAAAAAGACATGGGGAGATGCGATATACACATCTACTCACCCCAGACAGAAAGCAACCCACAACAGACCAAAGTACAGATACCACCAAAGTCCAACTTAGTGAACCAATGAATTTTATTAGGACTGCTTACAGAAATATGGGTGAGGGGTTGTGTAGTCAGAAGTTTCTCTGTCCCTCCTGGCCAGTCATGAGGCCATTTAGTCCCAAATAATCACACAAAGGTTTATATTAATTATAAACTGCTTGGCCTAGGGCTCAGGCTTATTACTTGCTAACTCTTACTCTTAAACTAACCCATGATTCTTATCCATGTTTAACCATGTGGCGTGGTACCTTTGCTCAGCAGCATTCTGGTCTTGCTTCCTCTGTATCTGGCTGGCATCTTCCTCTCTGCCTTTTCTCTCCCAGAGCTCTCCTAGTCTGGTTGCCCTGCTCTACTTCCTTCCTGCCTTCTGGCAAATCAGCAAATTTATTAAACCAATATTTACAGTGACAAATATTTACAGTGTTCAAAAGCATAGTTCTGTAGCAAGGTTGGTTACTTATGGACTTGGAAATAACTCAAAGCTGCATCATCAAAACCCATCCCAACACCAGTGACAGCCAACAAAAACTGGGAAGCTGGAACACAACCTGAATTCAGACAGCTCAACAGATGAGAGAGTATTTTTTCTATGTGACTCAACTGTCCTAAGTCTCTTATTTTGTTCTCAGAATCTTCTTTGTAACTTGGCTTATCTGGGAATGACTTTCAGCACCCATTATTGTTTATTTATGTGAATAAGGAGCTTAGTGAATCTGGTCTGTTTCAGGAACTTCCTGAAGCTATGTTGCATTGTTTACTTTCTGGCCTACAAAGCTTCCAGATTCAATCTCAGAGGAGACTGCTACACAACACATGTATGCTATACAAACACATTACCATCTGAATTACATCCTTAACCTTTGGCTATACTTAATGTAATTTTCACAAAAGGAATGTGTCCCAATAATTATATAGTCTGAAACTTTATTACCAGATTTCGAAGTGATTTACATGGAAGAGAGTAAAATGGTGGCCATAAGAGAAAGAACAAGAGAGAGCAGAGACAGGAAGAGATGTTAGATAACAAATAACAAAATAGAATTAGGAGAGTTTGATCCTTGTGCTTTGTAGAAGAACAGAATAACAATATTCTATAATAATTTCTGATGTATTTTAAAACTATCTAGAGCAACTTGCTGTGTTAAGACACACCCTATGCCAGCCCTTGATAGGTTAAGACAGAAATATTGTTGAAAGTTTACAGGCATCCTGGGTTATATAGTGAGTTTCAGGCAAGCCAGGGATACATAACAAAATCCTGTCTTTAAAAAAGAAGAGAAGCCAGAAGTGGTGGTGCACTCCTTTAACCCCAGCACTCCAAGGTAGAGGAATCTCTGAGTTCAAGGCCAGCCTGGACTACAAATTGAGTTCCAGGACAGCCAGTGCTACATAGAGAAAGCCTGTTTAAAAAAAAAAAGGAAGAAGCTGTGTCTGATTGCACAAGATAATATATACTTCTAGCACTTGGGATATGGACCAGGTGTTCAAGACTAGCTTCAGTTATTTAAGATCATGTTGTCAGGATGGCTCAGAGGGTAAAGGCATTTGCCCATATGGCAGGAAGGAGAGTCTCACACTTACACGTTGTCCTCTGTCCTCTGCCTTCCACAAACACTGTGGCTGGCACATGTGCCATTCCCACACACTAATAAATAAATGTAATATTAAAAAAAGCTCTGTCACAGAACAAAGAAGGCTGAGGATGTGGCTCAACTGCCTTGTGTACACAAAGGCCTGTGTTCAAATCCCAGAACTCATTAAATAGGGTATTGTGGTATCTGCCTGCAATCCTAGTACTTGGGAAGTATGGGCAAGTAGATCAGACGTTCAAGGTCATCCCATTACATAGTTTGAAATCAGCCTGGTTACATGAGACTCAGTCTCAAAAAACATCCAAACAAAACACAAGCTCTTGATAATAAAAACTAAAACAAAACAGAAACAACAACAATAAAAAGACTAGAAGATTCTAAAGTTTCCCAACATGTGGAAATGATAAATGCTTGAGGAGATAAAAATGCTAATAACCTTGATTCCATAGTTCCACATTGTATATATGTATAGTAAATCACAGCACACTGTGTGCTGAACAGTGAGTCATTTTAACAAAGGAGGACCAGTAAAATGGCTTAGAAGCTAAAGGCACCTGCCGCCAAGCCTGATGACCTGAGCTCACTTACTAAGACTCACATGGCAGAAGGAGGAACCAATTTCCCCAAAAAGAAACCCTCCCACCCCATGAGCTGTCCTCTAATCTCCAGATGGGAATCCACACAACACACAAATAAATGTAAGAAGTCATCTTAAAAATAAATAGAAATGACTTAGGTAGGTTAAAAGAAAAGGAGACTGCATACTGGTAAGAACGTTAGGCAGGTAAAGGTGCTTGCTGTCCACCCTTAAACTGAGTTCCATCCCTGGATCTAATATGGTATCAGAGACTCAACTTCCCTGAGAGTATGACACATGTAGACTCACACACGCAAAATAAATACAATTTGCGTATAGCCAGGCCAATCGTGGTGTACACCTTTAGTCCTGCTGTTTGGAAGGCAGAAGCAGGTGAATCTTAGTGAGTTTTAGGCCAGCCTGGTCTACAGAGTAAATTCCAGAACAGACCAAAAAACCCCTCTGTCTCAAGTCCCCTCCCCCCAAAAAAACATATAAAAAGGATAGCAGCATGCAGTTTGCACCATATTTGGTGTTAAATTAAGCACTAATATACGTAATTTCATCATATCATACACCAGTACTAGCAAAATAGCTATTACTATCCCAATAGTGGCAGATAAAGAAATTGGGGCTCAGAAAAGTTAAGAAATATTTCCAGGGGCTGAAGAGATGGCTCAGCGGTTAAGAGCACCGTCTGCTCTTCCAGAGGACCCGGGTTCAATTCCCAGCACCCACATGGCAGCTAACAACTGTCTGTAGTTCCAGTTCCAGACAAACACCAAGGCAAATAAATAAATAAATAAATAAAAGTGTTTTTTTTTAAAGAAATATTTCCAAAGGTTGCATAGCTTAAACTGGGCATGATAGGGTACTCTTTAATCCCAGTAGTAGGGAGAGAGGATTAGGTAGACCTCCATAAATTCAAAGACAGCTAGATGTACCTACCAAGTTCTAGCCAGAGATTTGTGAGATTTTGTTAAGGAAATAAAACAAACAAACAAAAATGAGCAAGATCATAGAACTAGAATTGAAGCACAGCCTGCCTGGTGTGATGTTGTATGTCTACAGCCCTAGCACTCAGGGAGCTGAGGCAGGAGGCCAGAGGCAGTTTTTGATTTGGGGGTTTTGTTTGCTTGCTTGTTTCTTTTTTTGTTTTTTCCAGACAAGGTTTCTCTGTGTAGCCCTGGCTGTCCTGGAACTCACTCTGTAGCCCAGGCTGGCCTCAAACTCACAGAGATCCATCTGCCTCTGCCTCCTCCTAAGTGCTGGGATTAAGTGTGTGGGCCATCACTGCACCACAGGACAGAGGTATTAAGGCTAGCGTGAGGTATAGCAAGACACTGTTTCAAAAAAGTAATGACCAAAAAAAAGCTAGGGCTATCCCAATCCCAAATTTGTACTAGTTCCTTTCTGTAAATCTTTTTAAGGAAGAGAGGTGGTGCTGAAGATGGATCCTGGGGCTTATACATCCTGGGCAAGTGCTTACCAGTGAGTAACCTTTGCAACCATTTCAAAAAGGCAAGCTTGAGGAGGCACTGAGGTGTGTGGTGGATAACCCACAGAGCTCGCTATAGTAAAAATATCCCTAACCCTAACGTGCAGGAAAACAAGAATGTGTGTTTCATTTCCCCAGCTCAAGATAGAAATGGTGAAAGTTAAAACAAACAAACAAAATAATGGCCACCCTGCACCCCTAGAGTCCGGGATGCAGGAGAGAGGCCATTCTGAGAAGCGCTGCCCAAAGTGGGTTGGAGAAAGTGTCCATTTCAAGTGAGGTAGTCAGGGATGCTGGGAAGGTGGGGAGAGGCATTTATTTAAAATAGCAACCTTCAAATGTCTAAGCTTTATATATATACAGTGTGCTACCTGCACGTATGCCTGTATGTCATTACAGATGGTTGTGAGTCACCATGTGGTTGCTAGGAATTGAACTCAGGACCTCTGGAAGAGCAGCCAGTGCTCTTAACCTCGGAGCCACCTCTCCAGCCCCCGAAAATGTCTAAACTTCTTACATTTCATTTTATTCTTATGTGTTTTGTCTGCATCTAGGAGCACCACTTTCTGGCCTTGTATCCACAGAGGCCAGAAGAGGGCCCCAGATCCCCTAGAAGTGGACTCAACAGGTGGTTGTCAGCTGGGGATTGAAGCCCTGCTCCTCTAAAAGAGCAGCCAGGGTTCTTAACCTCTGAGCTATCTCTCAAGATAATCTTTTGAAAATCCTCCTTTCTCTCCCCAACCCAACAGTGACCTTTCATCATCCCTGTGGGCTTTTCTGCCCTCCCTCATCCCATGCTGGGGAAGAAAGCTAGACCTCACTAATGCTAATCAAGTGCTTGCCCTCCAGCTTCCCTCAGTCCTTTTCTTATTCCTCACTGGCCTCCCTTCAAGAGGCAGAGCCTTTCATTATCCCCAGATACCTAGACTGATTAGTTCAGAAAGACCTGCCTGGGCAAACTTAGTAAGACTCTGTGTCAACATAAAGGTTAAAAGGGGAGAGGGGGTGTCTGAGGATAAGATCTTTAAGTAGTAGAGTGCCAAGTATCTGGCTGTGCAAGATCCTAGGTTTCATCCTCAGTAACCTCGCCACCGCCAACAATTCCAATAACTCTCTTCAAGTCTTCCTCAAATCCCTTCCCTCCTTCTGTCTTTTTCTAATGTAGCCACGATGTCCTAACTGATAAGGCAATGCATGGGATTTACTAATTGAAGTGCTTGCTCCGTGCCCAGCACTGTGTTAAACATTATCTCATTTAATCTTCATTCTTCCTTTGAGTGAGCACCGTGCTGTCCTGTTTTACAGATGAGGAAACAGGGCCCTTGTAGACTAAATAACTAATCCATATCAGTCAGCTAGGAAAGAAGGGGGTAAGCTGTGGAACTGGAACTCCAGCTAGCCGGATGCCGAAGACAAAGAAGTGACATTTCTGGCTCATACTTTCCTTTAGCTGTCACGGCTTCTTTGGTATCCTGTCCATGGGGTTCCTCATCCATGCATAACAGTCCCCTTAAAACATGAAGTGGCCAGCACTTTAATCCGAGTACTCGGGAGGCAGGTGGATCTCTGTGAGTTTGATTGAGGCCAGCCTGCTCTAGGACAGGCAGAGCTACACAGAGAGACCTTATTTCAGACAAACGGAACATGAAGCCATGGTGGGTCTAAAGGACTGGCTGGAGGGTTAAGAGCCATGGACTTGCTGCCCTTGCAAAGGACCCAAGTTCTCTTCCCAGCACTCACATTGGGCAGGTCTTAATGGCCTGTAACTCCAGCTGCAGAAGCCCCGGCATGCTCTTCTGGCTTCCATGTGCAATATACTCGCATGCACATACAAATTCACACACACACAAGCAAATAAACAATTAAAACTAAAATATGTTTTTAAAACATGGAACTGGGAAAGATATCTCAGTGAGTAAAATGTTTG
The DNA here is from genome assembly GCA_004025045.1 of Sigmodon hispidus. Classification (NCBI taxonomy): domain Eukaryota; kingdom Metazoa; phylum Chordata; class Mammalia; order Rodentia; family Cricetidae; genus Sigmodon; species Sigmodon hispidus. The sequence continues at coordinate 21,336 of PVIH01017063.1, forward strand.
CCACATACAAGCATGATAATAGGGGTTTAAACTGCAGCATCCGCTTAAAAGGAGGGTACAGACATCAGGCATAGTAGAACATGCCCTTAATCCTAGCACTGGGAAGGCAGAGGCAGGCATGGTCTACATAACAAATTCTAAGCTAGCTAGGGCTACATAGTGAGAACCTGGAGAAAGAGAGAAAGAGATTAAGCAGAGAGAGAGAGAGAGAGAGAGAGAGAGAGAGAGAGAGAGAGAGAGAGAGAGATTAAGCACTAGAGAATCAGACAGGAAGATCCCTGGAGCTCACTGGCCAGCCAGCCTTGTAAATTGAGGAAGTTCAGATTCAATGAGAAACCCTATTAAGGTAGAGAGCAGTTGAGGAACATACCTGATCTTGACCTCTGGCCTCCACATGCACACTCAACATATGTCTGTATACGTTACATACACATGGGAACACGCACTCACACACATACACACACTCACACACACAAACACACACAGAGCCACGGTGTCCTGTTGTACTGCCAATTCTCTGTGAAAGCCCTAATTTCATTTTATTTATACATTTGGGTTTGGTGGGTTTCTTTGTTTGTTTGTTTGTTTGTTTGGTGTGGTGCTGAAGAGCAAACCCAGAGCCCTGTGTGTGTTAGACAAATGTTCTGCCATTGAGTCACAGCCTCTGCTCTTGTTTTTTCCCCTAAGATAGGGACTCAGTATGTAGCCCAGACTGGCCTTGAATCCGTGAGTGCCGCCCCCCCACCCCCTGCTGCTGGGGATATAAACCTGTGATAGTCTTGTAATGGCTTTTCTTTGCTCCTAGGGCAAAGCACAGCAGGGTGCTATTCAGGATCAGGTCTGACCACACCCACTTGTCAAAAGTGAAGGTTTTCTTGCTTTGTTGACTTTTCACTTAAAAAAAAAAAAAGTCTTGGGTGAATTCTGTCCTTGCCACAGCGAACACCTTTTCCAATCTGATCTGCATTTTCCTAACAGGAGCTCCCATCCCCTCCCTCATTCTTTCTAGGAAATTCTTCTGTCTACCTCCCTACAGCCCAGCTTCCAGTGTGTACGTATACACACACACACACACACACACACACACACACACACACAGAGCCTCCTTGGATTTGTTCACACTGGTTATTATATCTCCACTAGTGTCCACTCTTTTTAAAGAGAGAAAACCCAGTCCCCATGTCACCTCTGGAGAGAAAATGAGAAATAATTTCATTGGACCCTGGTTATTCTGCCAGTATTTGAGTGTTTTCCTGAGGTACAATGCGGGTAAGCAGTAACTTGATAGAATGCAAATTTAAAGGAGGCACTCAGGATGCCAGCCCTCAACTTCTGTGCTCCCCAAGAGCAAGCTGCCTCCATTGTCTCGTCCTTTCTATCAGACAAGAGTGTTCATCAATGACGGAGGGGTCCAGGTTCTCTAGCTTGTAATCTATCCCCAGTGACTAGAGAAGGCTGGCTACCAAGTCAAAAAATTGGCTGAATAAATGGCATCAGAGTCTTCTGGAACAGAGGAAAGAGGTAGAGAAAGACGGTGGCTTTGGGCCTGTTGTGAATGGAGATAGAGAAAGCAAACTGGAACAGGCTTCCTCTCCTCCTGACTATGAAAACAAACATCACATGTGACCTTGGCATCTTGGACTTGGGAGCTCTTCCTGCTTTCCTCTTCTCTCCTTCTCTATTTCTTTCTCTTTCTTATTTATTTAAAAAGGGTTTTTTCCATATATACCCCTGCTTGCCCTCCCTTCCCTCCTCCCAGTCCTCCCTCAGCCTCCCTCCACCCCATCCCCCATCCATTCCCCAGGGAGGACAAGGAATCCCACAGTAGGTCAGTTCAGTCTGGTGTATCCAGTTGAGAAAGGTCCGAGTCCCTCATTCCAGTCAGTATCAAGGCTGGGTTAGGTGATCCTCTGTAGGGAATGGGCTCTGAGATGTCGGTTCATGCACCAAGAATAAACTCTTATCCTACTGCAAGAGGCTCTACACACTGCCTATGCCATTTGACAGTCTCTTTGGAGGGTTTAGTTCCTTTCCCTGAAGATTCCTCAGTGGCTATTTTTGATTCAGTGAGTCCCAAAAGCTCTAGCCAGCCATCTATGTGGGACTCCTCTTCATAACCTCATAATCCAGACCCCTTTGCTCATATACACTCTCCTCTCTCTTCAGCTGGACTGGGAGCTTGACCTGGTATTTAGCTATGGATCTCTGCTTCCGCCTCTATGAGGGAGGGAAAAAATATGAATATCTTGATATAGGACACCAATGTGGAGTTGGAAAGAGACCAGGTGCTAGGGAAACCTCCAAGAACTCACAGGATGTCCCTGGCTAGGACTCCAAAGAATAGTGAAGGTGTTGCCTAAATAGGACTTTCCCTATAATCAAATGAATAGTCACCCTAAGTGTTATCACAGAACCTACATCCTTCTCTATTTCTTTCTTGGTTAATGAGAAACATTGTTGATGGTATTTTGTTTTAGTTTTTTGTTGCTGTGGTTTGACACTGAGTCTCTTTCCGTAGCCCTTGCTGGCCCAGACCTCAGTCTGTAGACCAGTGAAGTCACAGAGATCCATCTGCCGGGATCTCCCAAATGCTGGGGTTATGGGAATGTGCCAACAAGCCTGGGACCCTGACCTTTTAAAAATTACAATGTATTTATTTTATGTATGTGAACATCTGCTATGTGCATGTGCCTGTTTGTGTGTGTGTGTGTGTGTGTGTGTGTGTGTGTGTGTGTGTGTGTGTGTATCAGAGGACAATTTGCCAGAATTGATTCTCTCCTTCCCCTTGTGGGTTCCAGGGATCACACTCAGATTGCCTGGTCTGGCAGCAAGTGCTTTTACCTTCAGAACATCTTGCCAACTACCACCCACTCCCTAGAACTGAATTTCTTTATTTTGTTATTTTTAGAATGTATTTTATATTTTTAGAATTAAAATGTAATTAACTCATTTCATCCTTTCCTCTATTCAGCCCTTCCCATGAACCCTTCCTTGAGCTCTCCCAGATTCATGTCCTCAACTGTTTAAGTTATTGCTATATACATCACATATATATATACATATATAAATTATTTTTAATAGAACATACCTTCTCCACTGCCTTCTGCTCTAATTCTAATGAACTATGAAATATTTGTGTATGTCAAATAATTTCAGTTAGAGTAAAACTTGTCAAAACTGCAACATGCATATATTTGTCATTGATGATCACCTTAATTTGTCATCATAGAATCTTCATCCAGCAACTGATGGAAGCAGATGCAAAGAGCCACAGCTAAACTCTGGGCCGAGGTCCTGAGTCCAGCTGAAGAGAGTGAGGAGGGATTATATAAGCAAAGGGGTCAAGATCATAATGGGGAAACCCACAGAGACAGATGTTTGGTTACTGGGAGCTCACTGACTCTGGATTGACAACTGGGGAAGGGGGACCTCCTGTATGGGGCTGAACTAGGCCCTCTGAATATGGATGACAGTTATATGGCTTGGGCAGTTTGTGGGGCCTCTGGCAGTGGGACCAGAATTTATCCCTAGTGCATGAATTTGCTTTTTGGAACCCATTCTCTATAGAGGAACTCCTTGCTGAATTTCTAAATGCCTAAGATATACAGTAACATCATCATTTGCCCTTCCTATCAATTCTTCTACTTCTCTTCCTCCTCCTTCTTCTTGAAATCCTCCTGCCTCAACCTACCAGTCTCCTCCTGTCCATAACAAAAACAAATAAAAATAACAATGAAAAGCCTGCTATATGAAGCTGGAGAGATGGCTCAGCAGTTAAGAGCCCTGGCTGCTCTTCTAGAAGACCCAGGTTCAATTCTCAGCAGCCATATGTTAGCTCAGTCTGTAGTTCCAGTTCTAGGAGATCTGTTACCCTCACACAGACATACATGCAAGCAAAACACCAATAAAATCAACAAACATTTAAAAATACTTTAAAAAGAAAAGAAAAAACTTGCTATCATGGTCTTAGTCACTTTTCTATTGCTGTGTAGAGACACCATGACCAAGGCAACTTATCTTATAAAAGAAAGCATTTAATTTTAGAGCTAATGATTCCAGAAAGTTGAGTTCAAGATCATCAGAGGCCAAGATCAACACGTTGGAACATGGTGCTGGAGCAATAGCTAAGGGTTTACATCTGATACACACACACACACACACACACACACACACACACAGAGAGAGAGAGAGAGAGAGAGAGAGAGAGAGAGAGAGAGAGAGAGAGAGAGAGAGAGAGAGAGAGATTGATTGTGGGCTTTGCGGCTCCAAAGCTCACTCCCAATGACACACCTCTTCCAACGTCATTAGGTTATTAGGTCATTGGGTCATTCCAAAGATTAAGTCATGCCTCCTAATCCTTCCCAAACAGTGCCACCAGTTGGGATCCAAACATTCAAATATATGAACATATGGAGGCCATTCTCATTCAAACCACCACAGTCTCTCTCACTTTGTCTTAGAGATTCATTTTATAGCAGTTAAGAGCACTGCTTTTTGCTCTGGCTCACAATTATTTGTTAAATCCAGAACCCAGGCCTCCTTCTAGCCTCTGTGGGCACCAGACATACACACATATACATGCAAACAAACACTGATACACATAAAATAAAAAATAATCTTGAAAAGATTTGTGTGTATGCCCACAAAAGCCAGAGGTGGTGGTGGTATGTCTAATTCCTTGAAGCTAGAGTTAGACAGTTTTGAACCACCTGTGTGCTGGATGCTAGGGTCTGAACTTGGGTCTTCTGATAGACCAGTATTCATTCTTTACATTTTTGTTTGTTTGTTTTTGAGACAGAGTTTCTCTGTGTAGCCCTGGTTGTACTGAAACACTCTTTGTAGAGCAGACTGGCCTGGAACTCACAGAGATCTACTGGCCTCTACCTCCCAAGTGCTCAGATTGAAAGTGTGTGCCACCACCACCTGGCTACTTTTAAGTATATCTTTTTGTTTTTCATAAAGTTCTATTTTTCAAGACAGGGTTTCTCTGTGTAGCTTTGGAGTCTGTCCTGGAACTTGCTCTATAGATCAGGCTGGCCTGGAACTCAGAGATCTGCTTGCCCCTGCCTCCTCAATGTTGGAATTAAAGGCATGTGCCACCATTGCCCAGCAAAACTAGAACTCATTCTATAGCCCAGGCTGGCCTGGAACTCAGAGATTCACTTGCTTCTGCCTCCTGAGTGCTGGATTTAAAAGTTTGTGTCACCACTGCACAGCCTTTTTATTATTTTATTCTGTGTATGAGTGCCCACATGTATGTCTGTATACCTGGTGCCCACAGACATCAGAAAGGTGTCAGATTTCCTGGGACAGAGTTACAGATTGTTGTGAGCTATCATGTGGGTGTTGGGAACCAAACCTGAGTCTTCTGGAAAAGTTGCCAGTGCTCTTTTTTAACTGTTGAGCCATCTCTTCAGTTCTACTGTTTTGGATCTTTGTTGCTGTTATCCAGACTGGCTTGGAATTTAGGAAGGTTCTCAGCCTCATCACGCTGGATTTAGTTAAGGATATCTCTCCCAATCATCAAGGTTAGAAACCAACTCTACTACTCCTTCACTGGATCTTGCAGGATTAACCTTCAAAATCTTTGAATTAATTTTGATGTCTAAACTTTATTTTGAAGCCAGGCACAGAGGTACATCCCTGAAATCCTAACATTCGGAAGACAGAAGCAAGTGGCTCTTTGTGAGTTCCAGGCTAACCAGGGATACATACTAAGCACCTCTTTCAATTTTTATTTTCAAGTATTTTATTTTAGATTCATTTTATATGTATGTTTTGCTTGCAAGTTATATCTGTGTACCACATGCATGGCTGTTGCCCTCAGAGGCCAAAAGATCCCATTGAATTGGAGTTAGTAGATGGTTGTGAACCACTTTGTGGGTACTGTTAACCAAACCCTAGGTCCTCTGCAAGAACAGTGAGTGCTCTTTACCACTGATCTCTCTCTCCAGCTCCATTATTAGTGGTGTGTGTCGGTGAATTGAGATTAGATGTTTTGGGAATTAGTGGGTTCTTTCCTTTGACCATGGGCATTAGGGATCAAGGTCAGGTAGGTCTTCCAGCTTGTGTGACAATTACTTTTACCTAAAAGACCTAAAATTGTATTCTCTTCCTCTTGCAATTATTTTTAATTTATCTTTTATCCTTCCACAGTCCTTGTGAAAGTGTACAATATCTTACTCTTTGCACCCATCTGCAGGCTTTCAGGCCTTCCCCTCCACTCTTTCTTTGTTCTGGGAATCTTTTTCTTGAACAGATCTGAGTCTGCCACTCCCTAACTGAAAAAAAATCTCAGCCTTGCCCTTCCACCTCTAAACCTGTGGTTTCTCAATCCTTTCCATTTTTGTGTTTGAGGCCCAGGTCAAATGACACTCCCTCCCCCAGTGAACTCTCAGCCTCACTATAACCTTGAAAGGAGGTCCATAGCCCTATTTATTTCATTCTGCCTGTACTATGCTCTCCCATACCCCTACTTACTTCATCCTGCCTGTACTGATTGTGTTTGCTGATCCCCTAGACCTGGAGCTTACTGGACAGGTTTAAGAAATGGCTTTCTTGGAACATATATGTAATCTAAGTCCTTAAATCTAAAGAATCTTTAACAGATGGATACCTTGGGTTTTGTTTTGTTGAGAAAGAGTCTCTGTGTGGACAGGCTGGTCTCAAAGTTGCTATGTAGATAAGGATGACCTTGAAAGAATAATGGGAGTACAGGCATGCTATTATGTGTTGCTAAGGACTCCTCCAGGATTTTGTGCATGCTCAGCAAATTCTCTATCAACTGAACTCTATCTCCAGCCTCTGTCCCCTTTTTGAGGAAGTGTTTCATATAGCCCAGGTTGGTCTTGAACTCACCATGTAGCCAAGGATGACTGATTTCCTATCTTTCTTCCTCTACCTCCCAACTTCTGAGATTACAGACATGGGCAACCTCAGCTCAACAAATGGCTGTTGAAAAATATTTTTTTCTGATGTTTCTTGAAAATGTGTGACAAAAGGACCAGATTTTTTATATTTGCTGAATAAGCTAAAAGTAATTCTCAAGAGTCCACAGTTAGTTGTTCCTGTTATCTCCCACTCCTCCAAATCCAGCTCTCCCTCCCCCAGAGAAAGCAAAGGACAATTTTAACTCTTTATTTGAAACAAACAATTCCAGAGACAGAAGGTTAGTTGAGACAACAGTTTCTCACTACAACACAAGGGTGGGCATGGCTCACTGAAGGAACAGGCCAGGCACCTCAGTACAATATATACAATTTAAACAGTGGCTAAACCGGTGACAGTTATAAAAACACAAGAAGAAGGCTGGGGACAGCAAAGCCAACAGGGAAAGAGCTGGGCACTCCCTCTGCCACATACTAAGTTTTCTGGGCACACAAAGGTAAGATGGGGAAAAGAGAAGATGCAGGCAGTAGGAGCAGGACCCTTACCTACAGCTCCTCATCTATCTTTTGACCACAAACCCCATCTTGTATGGCCTAGGCCCCCATAGGGTAGGCGTGGCTCTGATGCTAGGGGGAGAACAACATTGGGGAACCCAGCCCCAATCCAAGTCAGAAGGTCATTTTTGCCTTTGAGAGCTCTGTTCATGAAACTAAAGGGAGGCAGTTACAGAGGGGCTAAGCATGTTGACACCATGGCTCATGCCACCCTAAGACGGCAAGAGAGACAAACACATAAACCAAGGGGACAGGAATATGCACAATAGGAGTCTGCTCCCCATACTGAGTCATTCTGTGCCTTTGAGGAAAGAAAGCATTTGGAACTCTTGAGAAACTATAGCACCAAGGAGTGGTGCTCAAAAGGTAGGAAAGGGACATTGTGGTGAAGGGTGTCAACAATCACTTACTTCAAGAGGGAGAAAAGTGTCTGAGCTCTGTGCTTTTGGGAAATGGTCCCCTCATTTATTTAATATCTCTCAGACAAGACCCTTTCACATGATACTGGGGAAGAAGAGAGAGAGGACACAGGGCAGAGAAGGCAGCTGGGTTCTTCCCCAGGTCAGACCTAGGAACACAGGGCTTCACCTACATAGATATAGGTCAGAAAACCCAAAGCCAACAGGATCACCAGAGCTATTATCACTCCATCAAAGTCAGGCCCCAGCAGAACAGGTTCACCTGTTCTGCTACCTTGTTCATGCCCATCACTGGGGGACTAGCCCATGAGTACAGAAGACTGGGGTCCCATGGTTACAAGTGGTATGGAAGGTTAAAGCCAGGGGTTCCTGGGAAAGGCAGGGAATGAGAGAATAGAAAGAGGCAGTCAAGGCCCTTCAAAATGAATAGCATTGTTTTCTGGGCCAGTTACCCCACAGGACAGACACTGATGTGAAAGATGAATACAAGGTACCACATGGGTTCAGTCTAGGTCTTCTTCCCCAGGACGACCAAGTTCCTCATAAATCTCACGGACAGCCAGAATGCGATTAAGCATGCTCTCCAACATGCTTCGGTCCATGGGAATCACAGAATACCAGAGAGGTGACTCCGCAATGCAGGAGCGCTCGGGTTGCAGGTAGAACACGTCATTTCGAGTCCTGAGGCTTTCAGGACTGCAATAGTGGGAATGAGGGTGGAAGACAGACATTAGTAGTACCAAGGCAAAGCAGGCCTCTTAGGGCCACATGGTAAGTCAATTCTATAAACTCACCAACTCACCATTTTGAAAGATAGAACTCATAGAACTTGACGGGGCAGCGGAGGGGATTCATTCGATTCTCACGCTGCTCTAAGATAGTTTCATCTTCCCTCTTCCGTTTCCCAGGACCTGTGTCTATAGCAAAGGAAAATGCCCCAGAATCATTAGAACATAGGCCCAATGAGCCACCTCCCAGAGCACAGAGACAAGGCCTCGGGATCAAAAAGTACAGCTTTATAAAGAAATAAAGGGAGAATAAAGGAAAGCTCTGTGTGTAGCTAGGTGGGAGAGTCTTGCCTAGCATACACAGGCTCTGGGTTCTATCTCCATTACCACAAAAAAAGGAAAAGAAGATGAAGGGAGGGAAGGAAAGCAGAAGAGCTTGTTAGTCTTTCTATACTAACCAAACATCCTATAGGTGTACTACTCTGCAGCACTCTCCAGTTCTTCCTGCAAAGTGTATATAATCATTCCCAAGTTGATCTTAAAAAAGTAATCTCACAAGTCATACAAAAGAATTGCTATACCAGTTTGTTGGAAGGTTGGGCTTGCTTTCTAGGTCAGATTAAAAATGACGGACACAACATCTGCTCATCAATTTAAGTAGAGGCACACAGAAGGGACCTGACGACTCATACATAGACAGGACAGAATTCCAGGGCCAAAGAGAATGGAAACCAGTATGTAGTGTCCTTTTCTCTCTCTGTTCAGTTTTGATTTTATTGTTATTTTTGTGTGTATGTGTGAGTGCATGTTTTTGTTGTGCATGCGCACATGAGAATGCAGGTGCGTATGTGTACATGTGGAGGCCATAGGTTGACATTGGGCATCTTCCTCTATCCTTTCTATATTACGTTGAGACAGAGTCTATCACTGAGCCTGGAGCTCACCAACTAGCCCGACTAGCTGGACAATGAGCTCTGGGGAATATACCTGTTTCTACCCCTGCTTGCTCCAGCTCTATGTTATAGACATAGGCCAACATGCCTAAGCTTACATGAGTGCTAGGGATACAAACTCAGGTCCTCATACTTATGTGGCTTGTATGGGTATTTCACCAACTGAGCCATTTCTCCAGTCCTCAGTATGTAGTTTTTGAATCACAGAAAGTTTGTTATTCACTCGCAACTCTCCCTGATAGTCAGAAACACCTAACAGCTTACTACCTGTCCACCCTCATTCTCTCAATATAAAGCAATCAAATAAACTGCCTGGAAATGAAGATGAGAAACAGGCAGTTAACTGCCCTCCTTCTTAAGAAACAGCCAGCCACTGTCTATCAGAACTGTTTTCATCTTTTCTGCAAACACAGAGGGAAGCTAGTGGCAAAGCAGAGACTCAACCTGGCAGGTATGGTGGGAATGCCAGAAGAACATAAAGCACAAAAGCAAAGGAGGGGGGAGCCTCATACCTCGCCCTTTCCTCTGTCGGACTGGGGCATAGTAGCGGATGCTCACCACCTTTGTGGTGCCCCGAGGAGTGGTACACTTGCGAGACTGCCGTACCACATTAGTGAAAGAAAGCTGCATGTGTTCCTCAGCTGTCTGCAGTCCAAAAAACTTAGTGTTGAAGAACATGAGGGTGTTGAGAAGGACAAAGGGAGAATAGACCCCCAGCTGCTTGCACTCCCAGAGGTGTTCTTCCTCCACACGGGAGAATACAGTATCTGTGATGGACAAAGAGAAAAACAAAGGGGATCGGCTTCTCAAACCCACCTGAGTTCCTACACATACATACACTGAACTATAGGCCTCTTACTGTATATAAACCCTGACACTGACCTACACAGTAGGGCTGGGCAATATGGGGTGGGGAGGGGTGTTGAAACAGGTTTTCTCTATGTAGCCTTGTTTATCCTTGAATTGGGCATTTTTAAATATACTTTTCAGCTGCATGTAACACTTCTCTGATCATCTCCAAGTTACATGCAGGCAGACATAAAGCTTAGGATTCCCACATCCTGTTTTCTTTTCTTGACTTACAACCCAAATCTGGACTGTCTTTTTCCTGGTCCCAGAGATAAGTCTATAGACCTGAGAATTTTTTTTAAGAAAAGGGGTTCCTTATATAGCTCAGACTAGCCTTAAACTTGAGATCCTGTCTTGGTCTCCCAAGTAGCTTGAACTATCATTGCTCCTGGATCAGTCTAAAAGTCTTGACCTTCTCCTCATGTTTCTCTTTTAGTGTTTCCATAAAAAACAAAATCCAGGGTTTCATTCAGTAGACTAAGCTAGCCTTGCACTTAGAGATCCACCTGCCTGTGCCTCTCAAATGCTAGCATTGAATGCATATACCACCAAGCTCTTTTTTAAAAAAATGACAGTGTCTCACTCTATAGTCCAGGCTAGCGCAGAACTCACAAATTTGTCTCAGCCTCTCTGATGCTGGGATTACAGGCATGCATCACCACATGTGGCTCTCTTCCTCACGTTCAAGGGCAGAGACTCTGGCTCTGTTAACTTGAAACCCTGAGCCATCCTAGTATACACTCCTACCCTTGAACCCTTAGTGAAGAGTAACAGGCCAGACAGTGCAAGAGTCTTGCAGTGGTGTGTTGGAAGAAGGGAAAAGAAGAAGGGATTGCTAAGTTCCTGTCCCTTACTGTTGGGGAGGAGTGTAGGCTGCCAGGTACTCAGAGACTTGTTGAGTTCTTGAACGAAAGTCAAGTAGTAAAGGTCCGTGAAAATGTTCACCATTCGGTTATTTTCCAGCAAATACTAAAGAAAGAAAAACAGAAATACATAAAGCCAGACTAAGACCTACAGAAAAGAGAATGCTGATGAAAGCTGCAGTCATGGTCCTTGATAATTGAAGAGGATGGGAAACAACTGCTTGAATAGATAACCCTATGTACTTTCCTCAGGTGTGATTGCTGATGTACTGAGGTTTTGCTGAAAGAGGTGGAGCTTGGAGATGTTCCTCACAAGCTCAGAAACTCTGATCAGGTCAGAGTTGTTAACCTTACCAAGAGAGAACTAAACATTACCCAACTACTCAAAGAACTCAGCCCTCACATCCTTCCTCAAGACCTGATGACTCGAGGGTGACCTAGAGGATCCAGATAGCAATGAAGACTGGTGCTTGAACTGAAGCAATGAAGACTGGTCCTGGAATGGAGCACTGATTTAGACCATTGGCATTTATCTGTCATATGAAATTCAGGGTAGCTGCCTATTCAGGGTAAGAGGCAAGTGACAAGAAGGAGTGGTCCAGAAACAGTTCCAGTAGAATTCTGTATACTATGATGAAAATGATAGAAAACACGGTGGTGTGCAAGAGGTACCTGCTGGATGCCAAGACACAGGTAGTAGATACTGTCAGGTTCATAGCGTTCACCATTGGGTCGAGTAATTTCTCTCACAAACTGGGCCAGACCATAGTTGAGCTCAGCAGCTGAACAGGCGAGAATATCCTCTTTGATACGCATGGGCTTGGCTGTAGTAGAAGTAGATAGGATTAAGAAAACTCCATGTGGAGAATTTCACATAGCTCCACCATTAACCCTTTAGCCACAACTAGCTCTTGAAAAAAACCAACTTCAGTTACAAAAGGAGCCCTCAGCCTGAACCTAGACAGGATATCCCTTTAGTCTACATCTGTCCACTGTCTTTACTGGATGGGGAACCCATCCATTTATGATCACACCCTTACCACTCCTAGACATCTTCAGCTGTGCCTAGGTAACAGCCCCTTTCTGGTTTCCTGTCTGTGCCTTCTTCCTCCCAAGTACTTACGGCCAAAGCGTAGCTCATCACCCTTGCTGGTTTCTCCATTGGCATATTTTGATTGCACCCAGCACTTCCAAGCATTAACACCATATGAGTAGTTGAGACCAGTACAACTGGGCTGGCTGCTCAGAGAGTCCCGAGAACAGCTTTCAGAAAGCACCAGCCTCTTTTGACCCTGGAAAGGAAGACAACAGGAGCGTGGCAGCAAAGGCAAGGCCAGTGTTCACCATTTGGGAAGGGAGCATTGATGTAAGAACACAGAAAGCTACCATGGCAGGAAGCACCAGGATAGCTTCCGTAATCTTGTCAACTAGGAGATAAACGAAGTTTGCCTACATCTCAGTACTTCTAGTGTTAGAGAAAGGAGGCCAGGGAAGGCCAAATTAATCTTTCTCGTGTGGCCAGAAGAGCAGCCCCACCCCTTCAGGTGTCCATTTTCTTTTTGTGGATATAGTAACCCCAGTCCTCACCTTCCTCATGGCTCGAGGAAGGTCCTGCTCAGTAGATACATCCTCAGGCCCTACAAGGCCACAATCAAAGAGGAAGTCTACACTTGGGTTAATGTCCAAAGGATCTAATAGAAGGGAAAGAAAGAAGAAATCAGTTTCTTTAGGCCTCAACTCTGAAGTTCTCTCACCCCATCAGTGCTACTTGCTCATTTACCTCAAGGGGAACCACCGGGTCAGCTTCACTGAACTCAATAGGAACCAGTAAATCTATATGAAAGGTAGTCAGAGACACACAAATACCACACACAAGTTATGCATGGTGGCACAGGACCTTCTAGGCTACAGAATGAGTTCAAAGCTAACCTGGGCAACTCAAGAGACCCTCTCTCAAAATAAAAAGCAAAAAATAAGGCTAGGATGCAGCTCAGTAGTAGAGTTTGCTTAATACACACAGGACCTTGGGTTTAATTCCTACCACCAACCATATTGAACACAAATATTCAAAGATTCTAAGCAACGTATATACCACTTGTACTTAACATGACTGAACTGGACACGTAAAAATGATGACAATGAGGACATAGGAAATGGCTCAGTTGATAAAGTGCTTGCCATGCCAGCATGAGGTCCTGAGTTTGATTCCCTAGTACATACATTAGAAGCCAGGCATGGTAGTACGTACTTGTAATGCTAGCACTGGAGAGACAAGGACAGGTGGATCCCTGGGGCTTGATGACTAGCTAGCCTAGACTACTTGACAAGTCCCAGGACAGTGAAAGAGACCCTACCTCAAAAAGAATGTGGGTAGTGCTTGAAGAATGATACCTCTGGCCTGCACATGGACTTGTACATACATAAACATCCACACATACTCATATGCACACACACTTACACACAAAAACAAAGGCTAGGCAGTGTAGCTTAGTAGACATATACCTAAATATACATGAAGCCTTGGGTTCAATCCCCAGTACCACAGAAACTAGCAGTGGTAGTGCACACCCATAGTCCAGGCAGAAGGATTAGAAATTCAAGGTCATTTTCATCTACAGAGTGAGTTCGAGGACAGTCTGGGTTACATTAGACTCTGTCTCAAAAAACAAACAAACAAATAAAAAACAACCCAGCACCCTGTCCTGTCTTTTTGGGGGAGGAGGTCAAGACAAGGTTTCTCTGTGTAACAGCCCTGGCTGTCCTGGAACTCACTCTGTAGATCAGGCTGGCCTTGAACTCACAGAGATCTGCTTTTTGAGTGCTAAGATTAAAGGCATGCATCGCCACTGACCAGACTCCATCCTGTCCTAATGAATATGGTTTAGAGTCATGCTTGGGGACACAAGGGATGCTGCTAGTAAAACAAATGCTAGCATATTTGGTGGGCATGCCTTAAATTCTACTTACTCTTGGGGAAATCTGCCTCCAAGTCTTGCCCAGGCTCATCTAAGACATTAGCCATCTTAACAGCCATAGCCAGCACATCATCTCGAGCTGTCCCAAATAGGTCACAGTCTTCCAGAAGTCCCTCTGCACTCTGGTTGCTCACAAGATCTGAGAGAAAGAAAAGTCAGCTCAGTCACTGCAGCTCCTGTTCAATACTCATACAGACTTCGGAGGCTGGTCCCAGACACCTCCTCCCATCCCACTTAGAACCAAGACCACACCTCCCACCTTCATAGGCAGACAGACTGTTTCCACTGTCACTACTATCTACTGCGTACCACAAAGATCAGAAGAGGCCTTGTCTAACTCTTCAGCCTCTGCAATCATTTCAGCCATGGCCAGGATGTCAGCCTCCAAGGGGTTGGAAGGAATCTTCACCTTCAGCTCCTCAATGGTCTCCACAATCTTGTCTGTGCTCTCCAAGGTAGTGGGTAAAAACATGGGCACAGGCACCTGGAGGCACAGATCCCAATTAAATGTCAAGAATCACACCAGTGGATAAGGGTACCAACTTATGAGAAAACCAGAGAGGGTGGGAATCAATCTTAGAAGGATAAAAGAGGACTGGTCAGGAAAGGCAAAGACACTTACCGGGATAGGCATTGAGAAAGGCACCGGCACTTTCTGGCAGTATAGATGCATAGGCACTGGCACAAATATGGGCACTGGGATGGGCAGCACAATCACTTGTGGCTTCCACTCTTCTGCAGATATGAAAACTCTTTTTAGAACCTCTTCTACATTAGTGACATCTAATCTAGGACCTGATGTTCATCTGTCATCCCCCAAAGCTCTAAATGTGTTCAGTGTCACAAAACTCCCTTGAACAGACCAACAGAGCTACCCAAGTTCCTGGACATAAAGCTAGAGGCTTAGGTCTTAGGAACACAGTCCATGGAATGGAAGGGTAGTGGCACTCACCTGTTTGACTTCCTTTGGACTTCATTTCGACCTTGCAGGAGACTCCCCGGTTCTGCATCAGCGGCTTACACATGGCAGCTTTGTTTTTTCGGGGTGTTGCTGGGGGTGGTGGGGGCGGAGGAGTGGGCACACTTGGAGCTGACTGAGGCTTCACAGGGATCTGCAGCATCAAAGGAATGTAAGTTCTGCCAACTACAGTACCCTCCTCTGAAATAATCCTCCCTCTGGGCATTTGTCCTGACCTTGCCCAAATTCCCATTTTCCTCTGGGATCCTCACTGTGCTGTTGGTTTCCACTTTGGTTTGAGAGGGTGTCTGGGGCTTTGACTCAGAAGACTGACCTGTAGAATTAAACATAAATGCTCTTACCAGAGGAGCTAATTGTTTTCTTCACCCTTTTCCTAGGACAGCTTTATGAAAGAGCACACTCTTTAGAAATAGGAAGTCCAGGATTTCTCTTCCTTCCTACCCCAGGACCAGTCTTCTCTGGGCCCCAGAAACAGTAGCTAAGACAATTCTTTGCTTCTGGCTACCAAGAAGAAGGAAACACTGCATTTAGAAAGCAACAACACTTCCTGTCCCTCACTTTATAGCTTCCATGTAGACATTCCTCAGGAGTTAAGTATCCCTAGAGTGACTGAAGCACCAGGCTAACAGTCTAGAAATGGTACCAGTTTTCAGTGTCACTAAAGGGAAAGCTTATGCTGATACTTCCTTTCTCTGAAAAATAACTATAACCACCACAAGTCCTATCCTACCTGAGTCCACCTTAAACTGTATATCCTTAAAGAAAGGATAGATGCTCACTCCAGGATCTAAGGAGGAATCCAGAAGTTAAGTACACTGGCCAAGGAACAGGAAATTGCAACTGAGGAAAAGGGGGCTTGATCCAACACCGGAAGAGCTCAGGCCAGCTCTAATAATGTCAGACCGTCCCAGACTCACTGTTCAGGAGGCTTTCTGGCCCACTTTGGGTATCCAAATTGGGTTGGTTCTGCTGGCTGTAGAAGCGCAGTAGACACTGTTGGTTGCAGAAATGACGGATTTGCCCACGCCAGTGGATAGTTTCCAGCAGCTTCCCCTGGCGCTTACAGGCATGGCACCGGGCAGCCTGGGGGCATTGACAAAATGGTCAGACCTGCCTCTTGAAAATTTGCTGGGCCCTGTCCTCTATGATAAACCATGTTTGTCTCTGGGGAGACTGGAGCAGCTTAGAGATTGGAGAGGTTAGCTCCCCTCCCTGAAGAGAGCTGATGCTGATACTAGCACCATAGTCCATACCCCTGCTGCCTTCTTTCTGACATGTTGGCTCTCCTTACCTTGCAGTACCATAACAGGTACTTGGTCTTACAGTCCTCACTGCAAAAGTCCCAGGTGCTGCCATCCAGTTGCTCAGTGACTCCACGCTGGCAGGTTTGGGAGCAGTAAGTACAAGTGATACAGCATAAGCCCAGCTTCTTAGTGAAGTCTTGTTTGTACAGCAGCACACAGCCTAGAAAGAGGAGAACAGGAAAGAGAGCCTGGACACGGACTCACTCACAGGTATCAGACTCAGTCTTTTCAAAGTGCTACACCTGAAACCTTTTCTAAATAGTCCACATGACATAAATGGGGCGAAGCACCCTGACAAGGCCCTACCTTACACACTGCTTTCTAAGCCTTGCTCCTTCCTCCGCCATCCTCCCTGGTCATAAGAGACAGGGCCTTGGTCTCTAACTCCCTTCCTTACCTTCGCTGCAGAAGCTTTTCTCCACCCCACTGAAGCGAAGTTTCTCATGGAGGAGTTTCTCCTGCCGGCAGTGTTCACACTGGGACACCACACCCCGAAGGCGCTTGAAGTCCTCACAGCAATCCCGGCAGCAGAACTGGAAGACCTGGTCCTGCGGCAGAAACACAGGACAGGGGGGGCACAACTAGAGCATCCGCACTTGACAAGCACAGCTCGAGAAGACTTCTTCAAACATGTGGCAAGATGTGGGTGGGGGGATCTTACCTGCCACTCCAAGACCTCAGGCTTGCCACTGAAGAGGCTATGGCAGTAGTGACAGCTCAGGTGAATGCCCCCCTCAGGGCTAGTACGCTGGAGGGAAGGAACACAAATAAGGGGGCAAGATGTGTGCAGTGCTGGAGGGGAGGGGAGGTCAGGCTTGCTCTTTGCCCTACCCAGGCCTACCTACCCCAGTTCTCCTACCCTTTCCCTGATGCCACACCCTTTATCCCTGGTCCAGGGCCTGGAGTACCTGGAACTTGGTCCAGCAGCTGGGGCTGCAGAACTGGTAGACTGTGCGATCAACTTTGTTGTAGTAACAAGGGTCAGAGAGGCCGCGACGGCAGAAGCTGCAGGGTCGGGGAGGGCCTGGGGCATAGAAAGAAAGAGAGAAAGAAAGAGAAAGAGGAAGAGAGAGCACACAGAAGAAAGTGTAAGGCAGGGCAGAGATGAACAGAAAATCCCCAGGAAGATGTGCTTGGGGCCGAGGCTGGGCAGCAGAAATTACTCTAGAAGAGGGGAATGTGGGAAGTGGAAGGAAGGCCAGCAGGGATCTCAGAGAAGAGGGCTTTGCACCTACCAGTGAGCCCTGCCTGCTTCACTTTGTAAGAGGTGGTACAGCACAGGGAACAGAACAAGCTGGTCTTGCCATTACGATCCACATGTGATAGCATCTCAAAGTTCTTACACAGGGTCTTGCACCAGACACATGGGTACACACGTGTGTTTTTCTGTGAGGATGGGGAAGGAGAGGCTGAGGCTGGATTTGTCCCTTCACTTTTATTTTTAAAATTTTTTAAACATGAAATTTTTCAGGCATACAAAAAAGTATAGATGATGATATAACAAAGACCTGTGTGTCCACCAGCCAGCTTCAAAAATAAAACATAACAGATACAATTGAAACCCCCTTTATTTGTTTTATTTTTTCCCAGCCCTCGACCCTTCAGGCACCTTTATTTATCACCCAAGAACCACACCCCCTTCCTTAGCCCTCTAATGCACTACTCCCTCGGCCCCACCTTCTTGTATGCCCCCAAGCACGTTGTGTTGCAAAACCGCTTTTGTTGACCATCATGGAAGAGGAGCTCTGGGCCAAGGCCCCCAGGCCTGGCATAGATGTAAGCCCCACACTGGTCACAACAGTTGGTTTTCAGTCCCTTGTTGGCTCGGAATTTGGAAAAGCAAGAATCGCTGCAGAGTCGGTGCACCACGCTGCCGTTGCTGACCTCATGTAGGACCTGCCACACATACATATACACACCCTGAGCTGAGGCCAGGCCACCACCGCCCACCCCAATCAATGCAAGGACAGAACTCCCACCTCACCCTAGACCTTCACAGCAGACAGTGGGCCTAGGACCCCCCAACCTGTGCTTCAGGCTGTAGACTTGATGGCGAGATCCTGGGAGGTAAGGAAGGTCAGCTGCATACATCCTGGAGAAGCTCTATCCTTGAATTTGCTCCCTCATAATGGCTACCTTTTCCACCCAAATCCCTTTTTCCCAGGGCCTGGCCCCTGCAGCTCCAGAACCAGAGGGGCAGGTCAGAGCCAATAGGCTCTGCAAATTGCCTGTGGTGAGTAAGCAGCCTCACCTCTCCAGTCTTCTGGCATATGCTGCAGCGAGTGGCATCGGCAGGATCCCCAGACTGGGGGATTGGACGCTGCTGCTGGGCCTCATACAGAGAGAGACAGACAGATGTGCAGAACTCATGGAAGGAGCCTCCTGAACCAGTCTGTACCACAAGTGAGTCCTTGGTGTTCCAGATATCCCTAGAGGTGGGAACAGGTTTGAGTATTCCCAGGACCACCCTCTTATTCCAGCAGTAACCTCTGCAAGCCCTAGGATTTAGATTGATGACCATAGAGTCAGATACTCTAACTGCTTTCCTAAATTAGCCCTATCATCTCCATCCTGTTTGGTTTTGCCAACATAATCTCTCTTCCCATAACCCCCGCCCTGGTCCCTGCCCCCGCCCACCCTAGGATCTCCACGCACTTCTTGCAGAAGGTACAGGTCTTTCTGCCCAAGGGCTTCTTGGAGAAAGTAGTGAGACAAGATGAAGAACAGAAGAGCTGAGGCAGCCCCTTGCGCTGATAGGCCGTCTGCCCCTTCTGCAGTGGTGTCCGGCAATGTGCGCAAGACATCTTGGTGCCCATTGAAGAGCGCCCAGCCCTTTGTGCCATACTTGAGCGCAGGGACATTCGAGGAGAGCGCCGGGGCCGGAATGGCACAAAGTCCTCATCATTGGGGTCATCTACCATGGCATCAGAATCCTCATCTGACACTGGAACTGTAGGTGGGGCAGTGAGAAAAGACCACCAGAACTGATGTCCAGCCATTTGATGACCAGACCAATAGTAAGTTCCATACTGATCCTGGGATCTCTGGGATTTCTCTTGTTCTGGCTATTATACTTCCTAGCCCCTTAGAGTGGTATCTCAAGCTACCCATGGTTATTCTGGAATATTCAGGAGGGGGTTCCAAGAGAGAAGATAGAGGACAGGGACAGTATAGTTGAAACATGAAATTTTCTATTCTTACTGTTCTTGTTTTTAATTTCCCCCCACTACCTCTTGGTTCCCATGCCAACCCATAGCAGAGCCAGGCACTTCTCTTTCTGCAGAGAGGAACTACAGGAGCCTGAAGCTCCCTCCATCCCCTGTCATAATCCCGACTTCAGCTCTTGTCTACAGCGGAATTCCCAGGTCACACTTCCTCAAATCCTACTTACTGCTCTCAGTGGAATCCACAACCTCAGGCTTGGGAGGTTCTGCTCTTCTAACGCGCTCGCTTCTCTTCTGTACCTTGGAAAGAGGGACAGGGAGGAAAGCTGACACTAGTGGCAGGCTAACCCCACCCAGTACAAGGGTTGAGAAGAACAGGACACGGAAG
Source organism: Sigmodon hispidus (assembly GCA_004025045.1). Classification (NCBI taxonomy): domain Eukaryota; kingdom Metazoa; phylum Chordata; class Mammalia; order Rodentia; family Cricetidae; genus Sigmodon; species Sigmodon hispidus. The sequence goes on from PVIH01017063.1 coordinate 41,400, forward strand.
GTGGTCTGCGAGTTGGCACCCGCGGCCCATCCCTGAGGAGAACAGGGAACATGGAGCTGGACTTCATTAAGGACCAGTAGACACAAGAGCTCCTCCCTTCTGTGAATCTCCTGACAGCCCCCCCCCAGGAAAGAAAATGAAGGGTCTGTCCTTCTCAGAGCTATCAGGGGAACCAGACTCTTCCCAACCCCCACCCCCTCACCCTCTCAGGTGGCTTCTCACTCTCCTTTCCAGTCAGGCCATCTCCTGCAAAGGAAGCAAGAAGGTAGCCTAAATCTTGAGCCTGCCCACACTCAAACCCCACCTCCATCCCCGGGGAAGAATTTACTCAAAACTGAAAGGGAAAACTGTGTGGCTTCAAAGCCTTTCAGGGTTACCTTAGACTGGGTACTAAAGTGCAAGTGGGGGGGGGTATGTGTGCAGCTCTTCTCCATTAAATAAGTGCATCTTCCTACCCTCCCAATCATTTCTGTCCCACTGGTCATGAAGAACTGATATTTTACCAACAAAAACAAATGTAACCACTTCAAGGAAGCAAAAAACGTAAAAAAAAAAAAAATCAATGTATGGGTAGGTTCCTCTAGAATTTGGCAATATATAAGATATTAGATTAAGATTCTATATTTGAAGATTTTTATCACAGCCTAAAGGAAGGAGAGCACTAGGTAGATTAAGGGAGAAGGAACTGGAGCCTCAGGTCTAGATTGTCCCTCCCCTATCAGAGATGCCTCCTAGATCCTGCCTCTCTACCATTCCCCTGAAATCAGTACGCTGTTAGGGATTTTTGAGAGGAGCTGTCATTCATCAATTCCAGAAACTCCATTCCCATTTTAAGCCAAACAGCTGGAAAAATTTTAAAGCCTAGAAGCCTGCTATTCTGAAGGAAGGACCCTGGTACTGAAAATCCACTGGGATATGAAAAAGGGAGCCTATGCCATCAAATCCATTCCCTCATACTAGCCTGTTCATCCTGCACAGCCCCTCCACCCCTATTTTTCATAATCTTCACCACACCCCACTCTTCCTCTCAAAACCCCAACTCCTTCCCCACATGTACCCCTACTCTAATCTTCCTCCTGCCCCCTCCAGTTCTCAAATCACATAGCCAGCCGTCCTTATCGCCACCCTTTCCTCAGCCCCCTTCAAATGATTAGGCGACCTACCTGGCAAAGAAGGATGTGCAGGAGGGATAGACACCCCAGGTTTGGTCTGAGAACTGTTGGTTCCATCCCCCAGAGTTTCTCCCACTGATGGACTAGGGAGTGCATTTGGGCTCTGTGGCTGCCCTTGGGTATGATCCTCCTCCTGCCCAGGGACACCCCTTCTCCTTGTAGCTAAAGGGGGTATCTCCTCCTCTTCAATATGAGGAGACTCCAGCATTATTGGAGAATCTGGAGCCAAAGGTTCTAGTAGCCCCTCGGGTGAAGGGGGACTGGCCCCAGCCCCTGGATCAGGTGGCATCACCTCAGGGGTCTGGCACCCTGGTCCAGGCTCTAGGGTCTGCTCCCCCGAATCCCATGCAAGGGTCCCCTCAGGACCATGGTCCACCTCTGGGGGAGAAGGGGCTTTATAAAGTAGCCCTCCCAGCCCCAGTAGCTCAGTGGCTCCATCCAGGACTACTCCAGGGTCTTTTTCCAGGCCAGAGGGGGTATGAAGCAGGTCCAGGGCTCCAGAGGATGGAGACGGACCTGGGGGGGCCCATCCTCGAGTTGGAGCAGTCTGAGATTCCAGCAGATCCTCTCCAAATTCCATGTCTACTGGAAGGTCTCCAGCCAGGGGCTTCTCTGGCAGGGTCAATGGGTCAAATGGACTGGGGAAATCACTGGGGTCCATGGCTGGGTACGGGCTGCAGATCGGAAGAGGGGGCAGTAGAGGTGGTCTTAGGCTCAATTTCTTACCTAGGGAAGGGACACACCCCGCCAGCCACTTGGATTTCTCCTTAGCAGCCGCCCCCCACAACCGATGGCCATTTGCACG
>PVIH01017064.1:0-43275 GCA_004025045.1 Sigmodon hispidus
CCCCGTCACCTGTCCCCATCACCTGTCCCCCGTCACCTGTCCCCACTGTTGTTACCTGTTCCCAGGGCTAAAAAAAACCTGTGATTTTCCAAGGCTGGAAACTAGGTGATGGGATAAAAATCAGTCTGATTCTAGAATGTTCTTACCCTCTCCAGAGTCTGTGCATGTGAAAGAGGCCTCTGGAATGGCTTCTTTCTCTTTCTCCATTTCCTGCTTCCAAAGAGGAACTCATGTTTCTTGGATCCTGGTGATAGTAAGGGGAAGAGGAAGCAGAGGACCAGAGGGAGGATCTGAGCTGTGGAGAACCGTGGAGGGAATGGGGGTATTATGGTCTAGAGATGTGAGTGAAGCTCACATCCATTTATTGTGCACTGCATGTTTGCTTAGCTTAGCACCCAGGTTGGAGCCTGCAAAGGCCCAGTCCTAGGCCACTACTTTCTGACTGTCACCCATCAGGTCACTTGAGTCACATTCCACTTTTCCAACAATCAGTCTGAAGACTCATCACTAGGAGCTGGGTTCTAAAGTCATCTTATGGAATGAAAATCACTGACAGTTCCCAAGCTGTTGCATGAATGTGGTCATCCTCAGCAAGCCCAGGATTGGAAGCACCTGCTGTGCCTACTCTTCTTGAGTTCCCAGGCTCTCAGAGGCATGTGGCATGTACATCCCCCCACATCATGGCTTTTCATCAGTCATAGGCATCATGCAAGCCCTACATATTGAAGAATGCCACTAGAAGCTGGTTTTGGAGGAGGAAATGGAAGAGCTGGAGAAAATGAGCCCATTTATACTCACCTTGGCAGTCAGAGAGGACAGGCATTGCTTTCTATCCATGAAAGCTGCATTCTATGACTTCATATTGGCTGGCACCCATACCAGGCTGAAACTTAGCTGGACTCTGAGCTCTGACCATGGTCTTAATCTGTAACCTTGGCAGTAAGGGGTGTGTGCAGTGAGGTTATTAAGACAATTATACTGTAAATACTAAATAATTAGACAAGAGATCCAACCACTCAGAACAGGCAATGTACAGCTAGCACCACCCTGCAGGGTATCCGGTGACTGGGACTTTAGCGGACTCTGTTGACACACAGCTGTCCTAGCACACCCTGTCAGAGCATGTGCTTTTAGTGCATTGGAGATGAGGAGTGAGAAGATGGAGGCAGCTGGCTGAAGAACTGGCTGTTCCTTGACTTGGCCTTAGCAGCTGCGTTTCATTCATGTGTTTACTGGGCTCCAGCGTGAAGGGGATTTATAAGCTTCTGGCAATAGCCTCCAGTGTGTGGTCCAGCACAGCGAACACCTGTTCCCATCTCACAAGGAAGGTGATCTGTGATGTATTTGCTGGAGAAGTGTGTAAGGGGCATCCCCCTTCTTTGTTTGAGGCAGGTCTCATATAGCCCAGGTTAGCCTCGAACTCATGGCATAGCCGAGGCATGTAGTTAAGGATGACACTGGACTGCCCCTATCTCCTGAGTGTCAGGATTACAACACCAGGTTTTATGCAGTGCTGGGGATTGAACCCAGGGCTTTGTGCTTACTTGATAAACCCACTATCCTATACACAGACTGTGTGAACTGTATCTCTAGCCTATAACTCCTTTGTAAGTGTCCTCTGTAAGGATAATTTGATCATTTCCAAATGTCACTTACATACCACCCATACAGCCCAAACCCTGGACCTGGGTTTCATCTTGTGCATGGCCACACTGCAGCTTCAATTTATTTTATGTGTGTGTGTGTATGTATATAACTTAAAGCCAGTTTTAAAGGACGTCCTTCCTAAAGACACATTTCATCTTGGGTGTTTTCAGGCCAAACACTCCCCACATTTCATCTTTCTCCCCCTTCTCTCTGGTAAACCAAGACATTCTCCAATTTCTGAAGCTTTCCTGTGCTGCATGTGTTGAGTAGAAATAATATGTTTGTGTGCTCGGCATCTGGACCATTCGTCTCATGTCTCCCAGATGTGTAGTTCAGTCCCTGAACATCTGGGTTTCCCACTTGCAAACAAACCCAAGATTACCCAAGAGTTTAAGTTAGACTTTCAGCTGGATAAATTGTCTCACACATTTGGAAGGGACGGCTGTGTGATCACATTTGGATTTCAAAGAAAGGCCATTGGAGGCACTCACTCCACTGTGTATTAATGGTTTGATTTTTGTGCATCATTTAGATTTTAGATCTTTATTTTTAAAGAGACTTATTTTTATTTATGTATATGTGTGCATGTCTGTGTGAGTGCATGCTGAACATGAACCAGAGCCCAAGGAGATCAGAAGAAGGTGACAGGCCACCAGAGCTCGAATTACAGGCAGCTGTGAGTCACGTGATGTAGGTGTGGGCACTGAACTCAGGTCCCTGGAAGATCAGTAGCTGGTGGCTGAGCCATCTCCAGCTTCTGAACACAGCGTTTACATGGGTGTTTGGGATCTGAATTTCCATCCTCATGCATGCCCCACATGCACTTTATCCACCAAGCCATCTCCAAGCTCTGATGTTTAGATCTGAAGGTTGATTCCAAATAGAATGTGTATGATGATGAAGTGACATGTAGGTATTATGCACTTATCAACAAGGAGCCTTTCTGAATTTCAAGAACTTCTATTATCTACTGACTCATAAAAAGTGAGAAAGGTTTCTTTGTATTTATTTTTATTAGCTTATATTAGTTATACTTAATGGATTTCATCATGGCCTTTTCATGGACACATATATGTAAGGAACCGGAAGGGATGTGAGAAGGTGGGAGGGGGAGGGGACTAGTGAGAGCTAAGTGTGTTGACACATGTGTATGGAAATGCCACAATGAAACCCATCAGTTACATGCTAACTTAAACATTCAATTGAAATGCTAATTTGTTTACAAGGGAGAAGAAGCCCAACTTCAGCTATTACATGTAACAATATGATTTAAAACTTTCACTGGCTCTCTTGGTTTCCTTGATACTCTATCATTTTGAATAAAAAGACTTGTTCACTCATAGCTGGGAAGGACAGAAAGTCTGAAATCTGTTGCTGGGCCAGAGTCAAGATATTGATTGACAGGTCTGTGCATGGTCAGCTGCTTCTTCCTCTGGTGGTTTCTGGTGTTCCTTGTGGCCACATCCCTCTACCTTAGTAATTACATGCCCCTGTCTTCTCTGTGTTGATTCTTTGTTTCTCTATGTCTAACTTACTCATTCCCAAAAATATTCTTTATTGTATCAGGTGGCATTGCTGGCTTCAGCTACAAAGATGTGGATATCTTTTTAGTACCTTGTGCAGCCCATCATTTACATATATTCAAAATGTCCATGGAGCAGGTTCTATCTCAGACCTAGAGCCAGTTGCTCAAATGTTGCCACCAGAATTGCCCTCTGTCTTTCTCCTTCATCTGTCATTCTCAGGTTGCTGCGTTCCTTGAGCTGGTATTAATAAAATGCCACCAGGTGCTGTGGACAAGAGGACAGACTGGTTTTCCAGATCAAATGCTTGTCTGTTTTTGTCAGCCATGTGCAGCCATACCCATTTGTCTGTGAGTTTTCTGTGGTTGAGTGATTGCAGCAGAGAGCTGGTGGCTTGCAAAGCCTCTGGTAGTCACTCCTGGCATCACAGGGCTATGGGCATCTGCTCTTGACTGACATCCTTCCAGTCAACCAACTGCAGTTGAAAGAAACCCCCAGAGACATATAAGGCTCAGTCTTGAACCAGCCAATGTGGCCAGGGAAATACGAGGGTCTGGTGTTCACTTTGGTTCCTAGTCAAATCCGCTTAAACACATGCACTCGTGAGGTGGAGGCAGGAGGGTCAGGAGTTCAAGGTCATGGTAGACTACTTGGTGTGTTCAAGGCCAGCCACCTTGATTTACATGAGAGCTCTCTCTCTCTCAGAACACAAACTGAAACAACAATAACAGCTAACCCAAAACAACCAACCAAATACCTACTCCCCACCCCCAGATCAAGCAAATAGACTAAACACAACAAAATCCATGAGCACAGGTGAGAGAGATCTTGCTTTCCATAGATCTTAAATCAAACTCCCAGCAGGGAATAATGGATTCTGAGCAAGACTAGAGAACACACCACTGGAAATACTTTGCTTGGCAAGAACAGAAGTCCCCACCGGAAGGAGGGGCCTTGAAGATACAGATGATAAGGGAGGATTTGGAATCGGGTAGGGTTCCGACATCAATTTGGATTGCCAGTATCCCTCAAAGCAAAGTTTGGGGTCAGTCAAAGGACAGATAGAACATTCTAGAAAGTGTAAGGGGATAGAAATGGCCATTCTTTTTGAGGTGCGGGTTGGGGGGAATGAATCACAGAGAAAAATCACAAGAGAGGAATCTTCTAGGGTCAGGTGCATGGCAGGGATCAGGGAAAATTAAATCTGTCAGCAGAACAGGGTGGACCAAAATGGTTTTAGTGTCTGAATCCACTGTGATATTGTGTCCTTTATCCAGCACTGAAGTGTCTCTCCTGCTCCAAACATTGTGATCCCAAGTGCAGGTGTCCCAGTTCCCCCGCCCCATCTCTAAACCAGGATTTCTGAGAATAATGAAACTCTTCCGTTAAGAGCTTTGAACTTACAGGAGATTGTTAAAATGTGCTTAACTCTTGATCTTCGAAACCAAGACGTTTTTAAATGCTTAAACCATTTTATCATAATTTTGCTTTTCGACAAAGTATTTCGAGATAATTTTTTAATGGAAGATGCCATATAAAAATAAATTGGTTTGAAATGGCAGAGGCTTTAAAAAGATTATCATAGATTGATAAAGTGGGTCACCTCCTTACATGTTTGGCACCATGCCCAGGGAGGAAAAGTTAAAAAAAAAAAAGAGGAAAAAAGAAAAAAAGAAAAAAATAAAGAAAAGGAAAAGAAATCTGAAAAAGCTGGGAAATGTCAGGGAGTATTTAGCTTAGAAGGATGAGAACTGTAATGTTCAAAGAGTGACCTTTCACCCAGCAAGTGGCGACCTTTGTCCTTGTGCCCTCAATGTACTATGGTGGAGTACACTGCAACACTTCAGAAAATGATGTGCCTATGTGTGGGTCTTAATGAAGAAATAAAAACACAGTGTGATCATATGATTGTCTGTACTTAATATTCCCGAGAAGCTGGGGAAATGTTAGGAGAGGAGAAATAATAAGGACCTATGCCTCTGGGCAGTTAGTACCTGTTTAGAAAACTCCTCGGCCTGTCGATATATCGATGTTTGCCTCAGCACACACGGCAGAGCCTTTGGACAACAGTGCCTGGATCTCTGCTGGCAAAACTCCTTTGAAAATTATTATGTTAAAATTCAATACTGATTAGACTCAGAATTTGGGCCAGTACAGATAATGGGCAGTGAAGACAGAATAGGGCTCAGGTCACTGATGATCTCCAGATTCCATGGAAGTTTCCAGAAGCACTCCTTGAACTCAAGCTCACTTGCTATTTGCTAAAAGACATCATTTTAGGCAGATATGTGTTGCATGAATCCTAATTGGTTTTAGTAAAGACCTGGAGCCAGATTTTGGGGTCAACGCTGAAAGATCAAAAAAGCAGAGGAACAAGGCACTAGAGGGACTCCCGCCACTACTGAATCCTCAGGCCAAAGGGGCAGGTCTTCTCTTCACGAATCCTCAGACTGAATGCCTGGAGTCCTCAGCTGAAAAGGAAGGGAAGAGCTGAACCCCTGCCTCCTCCTGCCTTATACTTCTTTCTCTGCCCAGCCTTATCTCTTCCTGTCTCAGCCTTCCTTGTGCTGCGATTAAAGGTGTGTACCACCACTACCTGACCCCTATGGCCAACTCTGTGGCTGGCTCTGCCCTCTGATCTTCAGGCAAGCTTTATTTCTTAGATTACAAACAATATACACCACAAATATATCAGGGTCTGGGAGTTTGAGCATTTTTTTTCTTTTCAGAGTTTTAAGCTTCATTTGCACATTGACATTTCAATTTTATTCATTTTGGATAGATGATTATAGATTATTATAGATTAGATGATATACATTCATGACTAACATGTTTGGACATGCAAGCCTGGACCTCTGATTTTCCAGGTATTTTTTCCCCCTCTTTCCAGATGCATGCCCTGTTACTTTATCCTCCTAGGGACATTTAAAGCCTGTCAATCATGTATTCATCTGTATGTGCATAAATCTCTGTATGTGTGATAACACACACCCATGAAAAGAAAGAACGAAGATAAAAGCACCTGTGAACATACATGTATACATATGTACATATATATATAGCTTGATAGAGTTACCTTTAAGATAGAAAGCACAGCAATTATATACATAAGTACATGAGTTTTCTTTAACATTTTTTAAAAAAATTTATGTGTATGGGTGACTTGCCTGTGTGTACATATATACCATGAATGTGCCTGGTGCCTGGCAGTGGTCAGAAGAAGGCATAAGATTCCCCTGCAACTAGAATTACAGATGGTTATGGGCTACTATTGAGGCTGGGAATAGAACCCAGGTCCGCTGAAAGAACAGCAAATGCTCTTAACCACTAAGCCATCTCCTTATATCCGCCCCCATTCTTTTAAAGCTGAATTCTGTAGCTCCTCATTCAAGGCAATTTGTTAGTTTTCAGCTGTTGACTCACTGTTTCATCATTGATCAGAGTTTTTCTGATGGATATTCAGCTTGTCCCAGCAGATGCTAATGACAATGTTGTAAGGGTTATTTTTGTCATTTTTATACAGGAGAAGACTGTAACACACTGTAGTAGATGAACCTTTGAATTTCCATTCATAGAAATGAACCTTGGCTTGTGTCATCAGAGAAAGAATTTACTGGAGGATTCGCAGAGGCAGGAATGTGGAAAAACCAGAAGGGGTCAGAGCAGCCAGGGGAAGTAACTGCTACCAACCCAGACATGCTGTCTGGAAGAAGCAGCATCTTTGGTAGAAACTGGAACTTCACTCAGGAGTGTGGTATCTGGGGCCATTTTGGAAACTGGATGCAATTCTCCAGGGCCCCTAGTACTTTCTTTGCTGAGGAGATGGTATGTGACCCAGTTTTAATTTTTTAAAAATTATTGTGTGTGTGTGTGTGTGTGTGTGTGTGTGTGTGTGTGTGTGTGTGTGTGTGTGTGATGTATACCGAAGACTCTGATGTATGCTGTCTGAGCTCCGGGGGAGTCTGGGAAATCATAAAGGTGAAAATGAGAGTTTGTCTCTGACACGTACCAAGTGTCCGAAGTGAGTCAAAGTCTTACATGAAAGGAGATGTGATCACTGTATAGTATCAAGGCGATATGGTACCAAGCCGATATAGGGAATGTCTTTGGAAGATGACCCCGGGAAGTACCTGTGAAGGCCTGGGGAAACTGAGGCAGGAAATGAAGGAATGTCAACAAGGGATGTCTTAGTGTGTGCTGTCCAGGATATGTTCCCTTGGGGGCGTTCCTGAGGACCCGCATAAAAACACACTAGAACCGACCAATCGAGGACTTCAGGGGAAGCCGGAGGTTATGTCTCTTCACGTCTCATTCCCTGCTCAGCTTTACTCACAGAGGCCTCCTGGGAGGAGAACTGTATAGTCCTCTGGAAGGGAAGACTTAGGAAGGCATGAGATGAGAAGCATCAGTGGCTCTGGGAGACTCAGAGGTTGAGCATGAGGGTGGGTAGCTACAGTGCCTGCTCATTTGTGAAACAAGCAATAAACCGTTGGCTGGGAAAGATCTCAGAATAAGAAAGGAAAGATGTGCAGAGAGTTAACTTCATTGGTTAAAGCACTTGCTTTACAGGCAAGAAAAGCAGAATTTGGGTCCCGGCATTCATGTAGAAAGCCAGGTGGATAGCCAGGGGTACTAAGGAGGCAGAAGTAGACAGATCTATGTGAGTTTGAGGCCAGCCTGGCCTATGGAGTGAGTTTCAGATCACGTGGGACTAACCAGTGAGACCTTATCAAAACCAAACCAAACCAAACCAAACCAAACCAAACCAAACCAACCAAACCAAACCAAACCAGCAGTTGGGTGTGTGGCCTGGACCTTTAATCCCAGGGGAGGCAGAGACAGGAGGTCATCTGGGCTTGCTGGACACCCAGTCTAGCTAAACTGGTTCAGTGGGAGACTTCATTTCAAAAAAGGGAAGGTGGTGAAAAGATGCCTGATGTTGACATCTAGCCTCCATACGCCTGTGCACCTACGTACAAACACATACAATTAAGTACACAGATGGCAGACGGACAGACACACACACACACACACACACACACACACACAAAGACAATACATGTGTAAGTGGAAAGTTAAGGCTACACTTCGTTCATTGATTGCTAAACAAATACCTTCTTGATGTATCTGATCTCTATGAAGACTATAAAACCTGATCGATAGTGCGAGCATCGTCTTCTTTGTTTACTATCGATAGACATCAGCTAATACGAGGCCGCCAGACAGTGTTTGCGTCCTTGTCAGCCGGCAGGAATGTATTTCTAGATGCCAATTTCCCCCTCTTTCTGAGCTGCACTGATGAGCACACATGAAATCGTGACTGCGCCATTAGGTTTGATGAATCCATATAATTGCTGCACAAATATTTTGAATTTAATTGCATGCAATGTAGTTAACACTCAGTCATCATTGCCAATAAGGGGGGCATTGGCAGAGATAATTCAAAACAGTGGGAAATCCAAAATCATTTATGTGAGGCTTTGGAGGCCCACATTTGATGCAGGGCAGCTGAATCACCTATGTAATTCTATTTTATTTAAGCTACAAGGAGAATTTATTTTCATTTGAAACAAAAAAACATGGACTGATGGAAGAGAAGACTGAAATATATTCTGGGTGCTGGTGAAAGCCAGCACTCAGAGTTTTCAGTCCATAGCCACTTTTGGATAATGCAGAATTCGATGGCTCAAATCTCATTAAATCAGGCCAATCCCTTCTTGTTTCTTCTGCTTATTGAGAACCAGCCACTGTATTAAGACATTCACAGAGATGAGCTCACTCCATCCTCAGAGCTACCATGATTAGGGCTGTAGTGCACAGAGGACTGAAACTTCTAGAATAAGACTTGGTGGTTGACATGTGGGTTTCTGCCAAGCTATTAGTCCCAAGAAACTGATCAAGCCACTAATTCCATATCCTATGACTTTCGTCCTGTAGCTGTAGCCATGGAAATAAACTGTTGATTATTGTCAGACTGTGTTGACTCTGTGGGACAATCCACAGCCAACACTTTCATGTCCGGACTGAGTTAGTTTCAAAGTCAGCTTCCAGAACTTGCTCCACACAGCTGCAGCCTGAGGTCTCAGGGAACCTTCCAGACCAGTGCTCTTCAAACTTTAAAGTGCTCCTGAGCTCTTTGGACCTTATTGATGTTGATCAGGTAGGTGTGGTTCTAAAGGATGCTTATAGTGGTGACCTGGGGGACATCTCTTGAGGAGTCAGGGGATGGACTCTTGGTCAAATATTTTCATCGCTTCTATAGTAAGTTTGGGAAGGAAGTGGTTCCTTTCATTCAGGCTTTAGATTTCCAGTCTTCTAGTTCCCTGGTCCCTTGGATAGTCTCCTTCCAATTTCCAGTAAGCATGTAATTAAAGTCTGAGAAGCATCATAAGAATGTAGCTATGAACATAAAATCCGAGGATACTCACATTTCCCTTAACTTTAAAATATTCTTCATTTGATACTTGACATTCTTTGATAATTTTATGCATGTGTATAATGTACCTTGATTATATTCATTTCCCATAACTCCTGCTCGTCCTCTCAGCCCTCTCTGGGGTCCTTCTTCTCCACCTTCCTGCTTCATGTCTTTTTTAAAAAAAAATCGAGTCACTGAGTTCAGCGAGAGTTGCTTGATGGAGCAGGGGTATGGGGTTGTTTACCAGAGCATGGGAAACATGCCAACGGCTACACCACCCAAGAGAACTGATTAGCTCTCTCCTGGCAGCCACTAATGGCAGAGAGCACCTCAGGGAGGGGTGGGCCTCATGAGCCCCTCTCCAGTTTGTGCTGGAATTAGGATTGGCTTGATCTTATAGCATCTAGTATGGATACTCACAGCTCCTGTTTCTGAGTACAGCAGTCACGTCTTGTCCAGAGGTCAGCATTTCACGGCATTCCACCCCTTCCTCCAGCTCTGACACTATGTGTTGCCCAGAACCCTTTAATGCTGACTAATTTTCATCTGTGGAAACTTAATGCCTTGTATGCTTCTCTGTGTCATCATCTGTAACAACAGTAACTAGTCGATGAAGATTCAGAAATCAGGCGGAAATGACTCCACACTCTGCCTTCATTTGTCCCTCAGAGGACGCTGTATTTCTAGTATTTACTTTAAGCCTCATTTTGTAGATTGACATCTAAGGTGTGTGTGTGTGGGTGGTCTAAGTGGACTCATGGGATCTGAGTTAGACTTGAACCTAAGCCTTCTACTTAATTCTTTTAAAATTAAAGTTTTGGGGTAGCAAATGCTACATTAGCCTCAAATTCTGATATCCAATCAACCTGGATGACAGAGATGTTTTCAGGGTCTTACTATGCTGCCCAGGCTGCCTTTTGAACTCCTGGGCTCTGGAGAGTTGCCCCCATGCCTCAAGTAGCTGGGACCACTGGCATGAACCACTGTAAGAAAGAAAAGCAAAAGAAAGTCATAAAGAAAGACATGTTCTTACTTCAAACAAAAGAGACAAAAGATGAAAGAGTAACCAATAAAACAAATGCTAATGATGTCTCTTGTATTTTTCTGGATGCTTTTTTGACATATGTATTTAAGCAGATTTAAGGGCAGTCATGTTAAATTTTGTACATTTCAGAGCATATTATATATAATGTTCTTCAGCGTGCTTTTTTCCTTACATGCAATGAAATATTGCTGACAGCAAGTCGATTCTGTCCTAAGCGACGTTGTCTAATTCTTACTGGCGTTTGTGATTACATGTTTGTGCCCTGATCTGAGTGGCCAGATGAAGCTGCCTTAAGTGTCTGTTTCCTGGGCTCATGATTTTGACTTTCTTTTTGTGAGACGTGGTTTCACATAGTCCAGATTGGTCTTGAACTCATTAAGTAGCTGGGGATGCCATGGACTCTAATCCTCCTGCCTCAGTCTCCCGGAGCAAGGATAATAGGTGTGCACCACACTGTCCTTAAGCATCCTCATGCTTGTAATTTAGGAAGGGAGTGAGGAAGGAGAGCTGGGGGAAGGCACCCTGCAGCCCTCCAGAGATGACCTAGGGGTCAGGGGTGTCTTAGGCTTTTGAAAGGCTGGCACTAAATATGTCTACATGACCGTCGATTTTCTATGTGAGCTATACTGTGATGGGCTGTCTCTGATTTGCGCCCCCCATCCTCAATTCTTAGATTTGGAAATTCTAGAAGGAGGGTTGTGGTACAAAAGCTAGGCACCCACACAGTATCTGTTCTTTCTTCCTCCTTACTGACAAAACAATGGTTGGCTATGCTGAAAAACCCTGTTTAAAACATACCTCTCTGGTCCCTGAACAGAGAGACAATTTTGATCAATAAAATGTGAGGTTCAGGGACCAGAGAACCAGAGTTTGGGGAGGACGGCCCAAACGAATCTTCTGGGCAACGTGGGAGCGTGGCACTCATGAAATCATAGCAGCTATGTTTGTCCAAACAAGATCGAGACAGTCAATAGCCTAGCATGGAGTGGGAGGGGCTTACAAGGCACCACCCCTGTCTGAGGAGCCATTGGCAGCTGATGACTGGTGTGGAGAGAGGCTCCATTAACGCAAAGCATCGGCAACCAATAAAAAAAGGCTATTATTATTTAGTTAGAGGTTCAAGGAGGAAACTCACTGGCACAGTAGATTAAACAGTTGTGCTGTTCCTAGAGAGCTAAAATGGTCCATGAAGCTTAGATGGGTCAGGTCCTCCATCCAAGAGCACGAGAGAGAAGAAAGAAAGCCAGCTGGTGTGCACAGGATCTTAAACTGGCCCTCTGGCCACACCCCAACTTCGGGGCCTTAAGACTCAAAAGCCACGAGATGATGATGCCTGCTCTCCACTACAATGGTCAGTTTTCTGCAGGGCTGTTACTGCTTGTAGGTTGTCCTTGCTCTAGAGGCTGTCCCCACACCTACGTGCATAGAGGCAGCTCTAATTGGATTCAGCGGGTTAGAAGAAAGGACAGAAAATGGGAAGGAGTCTGTGAGGTATGAGGGGGAGGCTGGAAGATGGGTGTGATCATACTTGGATACATGTATGAAATCTCCAAGATTAAGATACAAATATATTAACATATGTAGATGATGTCATGGGGCCGAGCTTTGGAGCACAGTTTGCCAGGGTCTGAGATGCAACAGTCACACTTACATAGGACATGGCTTTTGTGTATCCGACCCCTTTTTCTCCTGCCCCTTAACTGCCTCTTAAAGGTTCTATCAATCTGCTGTGATTTTGGATTTTAGCATGAGATGTTTTTCTTTTTTCCAGTGGGGGGAGCTTTTCAGATCATATCATGGACTGCACAGTTCTCTCAGGGCTCTGCTCTACAGATATGTCACGTGAAATGTGTTTTGAGCAATGCTCCATACCCAAGAATAGCCTGTATTCTGTCTACTCTAGTCCATGAACTGAGCAGGCAGCAGGCTGTGCTTGGCCTCTGAGACATCATATGCTCTCCCTCAGTTTCTGCTTATATGTGAAGCTGTTTCCACACTACTCATGCTCATGGATTTGTTTGCTTTGGGGACTGAGGGGACAATATGGACAAAAGCACCTGGGCACAGAACATGGCAGACAGGTGCTCAACGTGAGTGTGTTTGGTTTAATGCTCAAGTTGGTATCCATCTTGTGTTTTAAAAAGCAAGTGGCTCCTTGTTAGTATAAGTTGGCCATCTGTGTTCCACACCCATCAGTTTTAAGGCCCCTAATATTTACTCCACTGACACTCTCCCCACCCTAACAGTGAGGTTGCTTCTGACGTGATTTGAAGCACTGCACCATGACGACATTTCTTCATCTGAACAAAACAAGCAAATACGGCTGGGACTGGAGAGATGGCTCAGTGCTTAAATGCTCTGGCAGTTCCTCCAGAGGGCCTGGGTTAGATTCCTAGCATCCACATGGTGGCTCACAATGGTTTGTAACTCTAGTTCCAGGGCATCTAAACCCTCTTCTGGGCTCCACAGGCACTACACATGTGGTTCACATGCATGCAGGCAAACACCTACATATGTGAAATAAAATAATAAAAAAGACATATTTATAAATGTGTGTATGGCGAAGGATAGGAAGGGACTTGAATGTGCATGTGGAGGTCAGATGGCAACCTTCCAGAGTCAGTCTCTCTCTCTGAAATGTGAGTCCCAGAGGTGAAACTCAGGCCCTTAGGTGCAGCCAATTATAAGCACCTTGACCCAATCAAGCATCTTGCTGGTCCCAAAATGGCATTCCTCATACAAGATTTCCAGTCACAGTCCCACCAGCACCTAGACCACAGAGAAAGGAGCCATCAACATATGATCATAGACTCACAGATCTGCACTAGCATCCAAGACAAGACGGGACAGAGGTCAATCCTCTTGTCTCCAGGACTCAGGAGAAAAAATGCCAAGGGGTCTTCTGTCGTCTGGAAACATTCTAGAACAATGGTATATGGGGAAGCAGAATCATGTTGACATGCAGTTCCTTTGTTTTTATGTGACTGAGGGTAGCAGAGGCCATTTTGAGTCTTGTTAGTAACAGAAATATTCAGGTTTTTGTCTTCTGCACCAAGATGGGAGACACCCTGGAGAGAAAAGCCAGAATTCACAGGAGAAACATTGTCTGAAATTTTCTCTTTCATCATGCTGTGTGGTTTGGAGGAGCCAGGAGGAGAGAAAGAAAGAAGGTGGTGGATGGTGGGAATGTGAGGATCCAGGGCGAAAGCACTGGGGTTTGCATAAAGGTATTGAAAATGCAAAGTTGCTCACTGATTTCTAGCTGTATTAAGAGCCCAGACTTATGGTGATGGTGGTGGAGTTCTGGACTCTATAGATGACATGATCTTGTGTGTGTGTGTGTGTGTCTCTGTGTGTGTGTCT
This sequence comes from Sigmodon hispidus, assembly GCA_004025045.1. Lineage (NCBI taxonomy): Eukaryota > Metazoa > Chordata > Mammalia > Rodentia > Cricetidae > Sigmodon > Sigmodon hispidus. The sequence goes on from PVIH01017064.1 coordinate 13,997, forward strand.
GTGTGTGTGTGACAGAGAGAGAGAGAGACAGAGAGAGAGAGAGAGAGAGAGAGAGAGAGAGAGAGAGAGAGAGAGAGAGAGAGAGAGAGAGAGAGAGAGAGAGAGAGAGAGAGAGAGAGAGAGAGAGAGAGAGAGAGAGAGAGAGACAGCGAGAGAGAGAGAGACAGAGAGAGAGAGAGAACAGGTGCATGATAACTGTAAAGCTTCCTCTTCAAGAAACTGTTATTGTTTTCATCTCTCATCCTGTGCTGGAGGGTTCAAAAATACATCATGAAGAAACTTTTTTTGTGAAAAGGCATTTTTTGGTGTGTATGTGTTTGTGTGTGTGTGTGTGTGTGTGTGTGTGTGTGTGTGTGTGTGAGAGAGAGAGAGAGAGAGAGAGAGAGAGAGAGAGAGAGAGATTACAGGGATGCACTGACTTTGACTTCTAACAAACTGTAGCTCATTCAGTCTCCATATGGCATTAGCTATCTATTGCTGTGTAACAAACTACCTCAACCCTAGTGGCTTCAAACACTTGTCACCACCCAGTTTTTTATGGTCACTTGTCAGTTTTCTATCTGAAGTGAGTAGATATTTGTTCATGACTCCCTAAGAAAAGTCTCAGATGACACTCCACCAACTGAAGTGATTAGAACTTTTCCTAACAGTGAAGCATTCAAACTATGAACTGATGGAGACATCTCAGATTTGATTGTAACAGACATACAAAATGTAAGTAGCACTATCCTTCAGGGTCATCCTGGGGGTTGTCTACGTGACAGAATTACTGTGTGTCAGATACTGCCTTATATTCTTTTTCACCTTCATCTTCAAAGAGGCCATGGTCATGTAAGGTGGGATCTACTTCTATGGGAAGCTGAGGCACCAAAGGTTCCACTAATTTGTCTAAACTAGTGGTTCTCAACCTATGGGTAGTGACTCTTGAGAGTCGAACAACCATTTCACAGGGGTCACCTAGGACCATTGGAAAACACAGATCTTTTTTCTGTGGGACTATGGTCTTGTGCACTGTAAATATTTGTCACTCCTATTGGTTTAATAAAATGCTGATTGGTCAGGTAGCTAGACAGTAAGTAGAGGTGGGGCAAGCAGACTAGGAAAATTCTGGGGAGCCGAAGAGCAGAGTAGCAGATGCAGCCAGACACAGAGGAAAGAAGATGAGAATGCTGCACTGAGCAAAAAGGTACCAAGCCATGTGGCTAAACATAAAATAGAAATATGGGTTGACTTAAAGTATAAGGTGGCTCAGAGATTAAGAGCACTGATTGCTCTTCAAGAGGACCCAGGTTCAATTACCAGCACCCACATGGCAGCTCACAGCTATCTGTGGCTCCAGTTTTGAGAGTTCTGACACCCTTACACAGACATTGACAAAACACCCATGCACATGAAATGAAAATAAATAAAATGTAAAAAATATAAGAGTTAGCAAGTAATAAGCCTGAACTGTTGACCAAACATCTTGCAATTAATATAAGCATTTGTGTTATTATTTAGGACTAAGTGACTTTGGGACCAGCTGGGCAGGACACAGAAACTTCTAACTACAATTTTTACATTATGGTTTATAACAGTAGCAAAATTACAGTTATGAAGTAGTAATTAAATGATTTTTTTTGGTTGAGAACCACTTGTTAAACCCATGTCATTCCTGATCGGTAGAGTTGTACCTGACAGCTGTACATCATGGCTGACTTCCAGATCTTCCTCAGAGAGTCCCAAGTGGGAATGCTGGAGTGCTCATGACCTGCACTTGGCCTAGGAAACAAGCCCTGTTAATGACCTTGCAGACTGAATGCAGTCACAGTACAAACACAGGGCGTGGCCTGGCTCAGCATTCATCAGACCATGCTTCTTTTGTCATTTTTCTTTCCTTGGAGCATCTCAAAATCCTGCATCCACATGAGGGTAGATGGGAGATAAGTTTTACTGAAGCTGCTGCATGAAATGGTTTAAGAATTATGTCTTTATTTTAATGGGTGCTTGGAAAAAGTAAGGATCTCTCTTTGATAAGTTACTTCAAACACAGTTCTTTCCTTTTCTTTAAGACAGGCTTTAATGTAGGACCTCACATCTTCAATGTATCTTAGAGATGACCTTGAAATTCTCTTCTTCCTGCCTCCACCTTAGAAGTGCTTGGATTTAAGTTGTGGACTATCATCTCCCAATTTACACTATAGCCGAAGTTTTTGGGTGTAGGAGGCAAGCTCTGTCTCTCTCTTTATCTCTCCTTCCCCCCTCTCTCTATACCTTCAGCTTGCTTGAAAGTCTTTTTATAAAATTATTTTTAGTTCATTTGTTGTAGATGGACTTTTCTTTGGGTAAACAGCTCACAAATAATGACACAAAGACTTCTTATTGGCTATAAAAGCTTGGCCCATAGCTTAGGCTTGTTTTTAAGTAGTTCTTATATCTTAAATAATCCATTTCTACTAATCTACATTTTATCATGTGGCCTTCTGCCTTTCTTTAATTCCATATGTTCAACTCCCCCCCGTCCATGTTTTGTTGGTGTCTCTCTGGTACCTTGATTCATTTTCTATTTCTCATCTTTTTAGCCTGGAAGTCCCACCTGTACCTCCTGCCTAGCTATTGGCTTTTCAGCTCTTCCTTAAACCAATCAGAGCAATATGTCTTCACACAGTGTACAAATATCCCACAACAATTTACCATTGTTATTGTTCCTATTAGTGTATGTGTGTGTGGGCACATATGCCACAGTGTATGTGAGGTTAGCGGTCAGCTTGTTTTTCTCTGTTCAACTGTGGGTTCCAGGGATCAAATTCAAGTCACTATGCTTGGATGTGAAGTCCTCTATCTGTTGAGCCATCTCACTAGTTACAAATTCTTCTGTTGTTTGCAGTGTGTACCCCAGGATAGCTAGCCCATGGGCTTTCAAGGGTTCTCCAGCCTCTGCCTCCCTTCTCCATTGGAGCACTGGGGCTATGGACATGGGCTATTAGGCCTGGCTTTATCTGGGCAGCGGAATCCAGAGTCTGGTGCTCACACTGGTGTGACAAGCCTGTTACGAACTAAGCCATCTGCCCAGCTCCAAACTCATTTGCATCCATCAGTTCAAAGCCTGTAATGAGCATTTAGTGATGTTTCTGCTGGAGCATGGGAGGGTCCTGGGAAACAGGGAGGTTCAAAATTATAGGTCACTATCACCTACCTTGGGGACCATCTGCATCTAAAGGGACCATCTTTCTGAGATGTCACACTTCAGATTATGACCCAGTGGTAAAGGAAGCTCATGGGAAACAGATTTTCTTTTTAATGACCTTAATAGCATCAGAGAGAATTAGCTTTTCCCAGACCCAATCTTGATTTGGCTATTTGCAAAGCAGATGTTTTTATAGTTAAGGGAGGTGATTGGCTTCCTTGAGTGTATAAATGTGTTTTCAAAACAAGTTTTTTTTTTTCTCTGAATGCAGGGTTGTGTGATTGCTGTAGATGTGGGAGCTGCTGGCTCCATTGGGCATGGGCACCACAACACTCGGGCTTATTTTCACCAGAGGGACCTTTTCTCCCACAACTTAATTTTCAGGCTCTAATGCAAAGCAGGTTTATTTGCTTGACAGCCAACTGCAGGATAAACAGAAAGGGGTAGATTTATAGTCAGCTAGCATTCCACCTAACAGGAAAGAAAATGAAGGTGTGTAAAAAAAAGTCTCAGACACCATGACGCTTCCCCTATAGAGTTTTGTTTCTAAGAAACCCCAGAAAACAGAATGAGAGAACACTCCCAGAACACCTGGAGAAACAAATATCAATTGATTGGCTCATAGTCATGTCATCTTCTGCCAATAATTTGATGCCATTTGGAAAGACAGAAATGTCATGGACCCCTCATCTCTTTTTCTTCCAGAGGAATTTGGGAAAAATCAGTTAAAATATAAAAATAAAATATAGACATGAGAAACCATTTGGCTGGGTTTGGTTGTGCACGCCTTTGATCCCAGCACTCACTGGGCAGAGACAGGTGCATGCCTGTGTGTTTGAAGTTAGCCTGGGCTGTATAGTGAGAATATGTCTCAAAACAAATCAAGTCAAGTCAATAAGCAAATAAAACAAGAAACCATCCTGCATTTTATTAATGTTAATTGTTTTTTGTATAAAGTTGAAGAGTTTGGCCAGTCTGTTTCCATTTCTCTTTATTTCTCTTTTTTTGTGTGAGTTCAAGTGTGTGTGTGCACAGGAGAGACAGAAAGAGAGAGGGAGAAGAGCAGGAAGGAGGGAGGGAGGGAAGGAGAGAGAGAGAGAGAGAGAGAGAGAGAGAGAGAGAGAGAGAGAGAGATTTGTGAACAACAGAACATCCATCATATGATCAGATGTGAAGAGACCCTCAGGGGTGGGTCCCCCCTTCCACATTATTTGAGACAGAATCTTTGTGGTTCACAGCTGCACATAACTGAGACTGCTTGCAAACCTCTGAAGGTTCTTCTGCTGCCGACTCCTACCCTGCTGTAGTTCTGGAATTACAGATGGGCCATGCAGTGTGTCCAACTTTAGGTGGCTTCTAGGCAGACAAGTTCAAGCCATCATGCATGTGCAGCAAATGATTTCTTTACCCACTGTGGTGGTGTGAATGAGAAATGTCCTTCGTAGGCTTACATATTTGAACACCTGCTCCCTGTCTGGGAAGGTTATGGATCCTTTAAGAAGGAGCCTTGGTGGAGGAAGAACATCACTGGGGGGCAGGCCTCCCCCCACTTTTAGTGTGCTTCCTGTGTGTGGATGGAGATGTGGTCACCCTGCTTCCGGCGCTGGCTACGTGCTTCTATGACCCCGAAAGCATTGTGGACTCTCCCTCTGGAGCCATAAGCCAAAATACACTCTTGTCCACAACTCATTTCTGGTCATTGTGCTTTATCACAGCAGCAAATAAATAACTAATACAGCCACTGAGTAATCCCCTACAGCCCCTCTTACTCATTTAAAAGGCACTACAGACTTTAAAGGTTTTATATTTTAACTCTTTAGTAAAATTGTCTCCTCAAGAGCCATGGTTGCCCTGAAGGTCCTTGGAGTGAAGTATTTCAGGTAAAGATGGAGTGGACATTATAGAATCTCCATGCTGGTCAATATATGCCAGGATGAGCTCTGTGCTACCATTAATAATTTTACCTGGTGTTTGCTGGGCATGAGGTTGGAGGCCAAGGTCAACGTGCATGACCCTGAAAGCATGACATGACGATGTATGAGACAAAAGAGAGGGCACTGAGCTGCAAGTGAGGGGGCGCGCTGTGCGGATTGCTTGCCCACCCTACCTGGTACAGAGAGGCTGCGGCTGCCCTGGGCCATGGTGGCTCTTGTCACTGAGGTTTGACATCTGTTTTTTTTAATGTCTGCCCAGGTCTGAATACCACAAGCGGCTCAGCCTGTTCCAGAAGTGTGTCCCCTCACTTCCTGTCAATGGCTGTCAGATGGAGCTGACCGGGGGTTCTGAACTTGGTCACAGAAGTGGCTTTGAGAATGAACACATGACCAACATCAGCCAATAGAACTCATCCCTTTAGTTTTGTGGGCAGGTTCAGGCCTATGGTTCTCCTGTTAATTTTATTGGGTTTGTATGCTTGCTTTGACACAATGAATGCTGGCGCCAGACACTGAGGACACATTGAGGAGGCTGCAGCCCCCCAATTCCCTCACGCCAAAGGGAGAACTTTTTCTCTTCCATTTTCTGCGAAGAGATTTCAAGTTGTGTTTCCATTGCTTTTAGTCCAAGGAATCTGACTGGTTGACACAGTGGGCAGGATCTTCCCACACTTGGTTAAGACAGTCCTCCACAGTCGCTCAGTGTAGACAGTCGCTTCCTGAGACTCCCTTCAGAGGTGATTCCAGGTTGTGTCAAGTTGACAATTAATGTCAACTGTCACAGCGAGCCTCTTGCAAGAGCAGAAAGTGTCAGAACTGAAGGACTACCCCAGGCCTCCATGCCGCCATAGGATGAGAGTCTCCCACAGGCGACTTCCAGCTGTTGGCCCTGTTTTGGACTAGGATGCACAGCTAGCAGATGTGGATCTGCAAACTCGAGGTTTGCAGGTTATAAAGTGACTTTACTTCTTGCCTAGGCTTTCAGCGTCCTGTTCTAGCTGCATGTGAGGCGACTCGGTCACAGCTTTTTTCTGCCTTTCCTAGCATTACGGATTGCACCCCTATAAACTATGAACCGACTGATAGCTTGCTCCTTTAAGTTGCTTCTAGTAGGGCATTTTGTCACAGCGATAAGAAAAGAAACCAACACTGATAAGAGAGGGTCTGCAATGGGAACAAATTCAGGATTTAACTCCATTCACTGTTAGACTACATGGCCCCACCTTTTCCTTCATAGGTTTTCCTGAGGCAAATAGAACAATTGGATCCCTCTCCAGGACCTCATGTAACCTCTCACTCATGATGAAGCTCCATCTCCTGAACTGCTCTGCCTACCTCCACCTCTCCAGTGCTGGGATTATGTACAAACACCACCACATGCAGACAGGTCTCTGGTGTTTTAGGAAACCCATGGCTTTGAGAAAGGCAGTTTCTCGCTGATGTAGAGCTAGAGTGTGGACAATGGAGTGGTGGAAGCTGTTGGCTGAGGATTGCAAACCCCAGTCAGTCTCTAACTTCTCTGTTCACTCCTGGGGTCAGTGCACACTTTCCACAGGAAGTGTACATCCAGGGTATCCACTTTGAAGCTCTCCATGAACAAGGCACAAGACAGGGGGCATCTACTCAGGAGAAGCTGCTGTGAGTGAAGCCTCCTCCCTCTGCTCCTCCTCCACTTCCCTCCTCCCTCTTCTTCATTTTTAACACAGTTATGGAGGTATAATTAGCACACCATAAATTGCACACATTTAATTGTATAATTCAATACGTTTTGACATGTATGTGCATGTGAGAAACAGGCATCAAGAATCAAGGTAATGAACCGGTCCATCCCTCTAAACTTCCCAGGGACCCATGTGCATCATCTGATTTTTCTCCTCATGTCCTACTTTCTTATAAATTTGTTTACTTTTTTTCCTATATTTTTTTGATATTACTTACTTATTTTTATTTTATATGGGTATGGTATGGGTATTTGTAGCCAGAAGTTTTTCAGTCCCGTCCGGGCTCCTCAGTCTGGACAAGCCTTCCCACCCATGGTCCTCCAGCTGCTTATAAAATAATTACTCAGTGGCTTATATTAATTATAAACTGTTTGGCCTATGGCTCAGGCTCATTATCAACTAGCTCTTATAACTTAACCCAACCCATTTCTATTAGTCTATTGTATTGCCACATGTTCTATGGCTTTACCTGTGTTCCTTTACATCCTGCTTTCTGGGTCACAGCCTGCAGCTTCTCTCATTAACTCTGCCTTTCTTAATCTTTGTCTCTGCTTGGATTTCCTGCCTGCCTCTAAGCTGCCTTACTATAGGCCAAAATAGCTTCTTTATTAACAAATGGTAATAAAACATATTCATATAGTGTACAGAAAGACATCCCTCATCAGGTATTTTACCTGCATATGTGTACATGTGCCATGTACATGCAGTGACCTCAGAGTGCAGAAGAGGGCATGTTATCCCCTGGAACTGGAGTTATGAATGTTGTGAGCTACCATGTGGGTTCTGGGAACTGACTGAAGTCCAGTCCTCTGCCAGAGCATCCAGTGCTCTTAACTGTTGAGTCAACTCTCCAGCCCTTCCTTAGAATTTTAATAACATGAATTCATACAGCAGATGCTGTTTGTTTGCTTGTTTATTTTCTTCTTTTTCCACTTTTGAGGTGTATCATGCTCTTACTTGGCTCTGTAGTTCATTCCTTTCTATTCCTGTTGTTGAGTCCTGTTCTGCTTCACTGTATGCACATGACATAGTTCAGTCATCTGTTCTGTTGAACGACAGACTGATTGGGGTGATGGCAAATTAACCTTTATAAACTTTGATACCTTTCTATAGTCTCTTAACACAATTTTAAAGAGAAGACTTTAAAAATGATGTGTATTTGTGTGTGTGTGTGTATTGAATTTTTTTCAGTGCTAGGAATTAAACCTGTAGGCAGAGAAATAGTTGGTCTTGCTTTTTAAAAATCTTGTCTCTCAATTTTTGTCTTGAAATTTAAGCCATTTATATTTAGTGTGAACACTGCTCATATCTGTTTCTAAAACCTATCATCTTACTACTGTATCTCTATTTGTCTTAAGTATTCTTTGTCCTCATATTTTGTCTTCTTTTGGATTCTGTAGTAAATACATTTTTTGGTAGTTCTTTGTGTCGTTATTTTAACAATTAGGGTATTTAATATTATTTTTTTACTCATCACTATAGGTCTTCAAGTGATACTGTACTGCTTCACACACACACACACACACACACACACACACACACACACACACACCCTTAGTTACACCTTCCATTTTCCAATCGGTGTAAAAATAACTTTAACCATGTGTTTGATTTATATGAGTTTGGTACACCTCAGAAATACTGGCATTATTTTGCTGATAGAGCATTGTCTTTTAAAGAGCTACAACCATAAAAGACAATTCTTACTTTTCTCTCCATAGTCATGTTCTGATACCTCTGACAACATCCTCTGCACAGTTTTAAATTTTCATCTTGTATCATCTCTTCCTCATGATTTGAGGTTTCCTTAAATATTCTATTGTAGTGCATCTCGGCTACATTCAACTTTTGTGTGCCTGAGAATGATCTTTTGCTCATTTTGAAATATATATTTTACTGGACATAAATTCTTTTTTTTTCTTTTTAATATTTATTTTTTCAGGTTAGAGATTACAATTTGATTTCTGCTTGTACTTTCCTTAAGATCTACAAATTCCGCTTGTGTAGAAGTCTGATAACTATCACCTTCTCCCACTGGGAAAGGAAACATTCTTCAAAGAGGGAGGTCAGGGCATGAGCAGCAGTTTCTAGAGAAAGCAAGAAAGAGCAGGTAACTTCCATTGGATGGAGGCAGAGGGCATAAGGACTAACATGATGGTTCTGCCTACCTACTCACGAATGAAAACCCAGATAAATGGCAAGCACTGAAAGCCGGAGAGCTTCCTGAGTTGTCCCTGCGTCCTGTTTGGCATTCTAGGCAAAAACCTACAGGATACAATCAGTGCAGGACAACTGCAAACAATATAACCGCAGCATAGAAGCCAAGGAAGGCGCTGCCCTGGCAGTCCTCAAGATCCCTTGGCTCCTGCACAGCAGGCTCTGTGTCCAGGAGTGCCTTCATGATCAAGGTAGGCTATATGGAAGGAAGGTTGCTGCTAAGCACTGAAAATAAGCTAATCAGGTCACTGTGAGATGACCCCAGAGCAGGTACTGCAGAGCACAGCCAGGGTTCCCTAGAGAATTGTGGCTACAATACAAGAAGCTATAATGCTCACCAAGCTTTAGGAGGCAGAGTCCAAGTCTTGCAAGCTATCATGGCTGTCACTGCCACTACCATCTCCAACCAGGTTCTCCTGCTGACAGGCCTCTTCAGGACCAGGAAGTGTGCTGCCCTGATTCTCCTTGGAACCCAGAACCACGTATTTACCTTTCTTCAGCACCAGCTGCCGTCTCAGATCATCTGCCATCTGTGAGAGATCTCGCTTCATAGCATATGCATCTTCTCCATCCGCATAGTACTTGGGCTCCACCTCACTAACCTGGAAGTTGAGGGTGTTGGAATAAAGGTGCAAGGCTGCTCGGTTGCTCTTCCTGACATGCAGGGATACATACTTAGCGCTGAAGTTCTCAATCATGGCTTGTGAGGCCTGGCCCATCAGCTTCTGAGCCAGGCCAAGGCGCCGGTGGGAGCGCTTCACAGTAGTGAGGTGATGTGTCCATGAGGAACATCATCAGGATCTTCTTCCATTTTGGCCAAGACATAACCCACGATCTTCCCATCCTCATCCTCAGCAATATAGGAGAGCTGTGGCCAAGAGAGGCCATGATAGAAATAGTATTTCATTTGATAGTTCCCAGGAAGGCAAAGGAGGTTACACTGCGGCATGTTCATGAGGTCATCTGGCCGAGCTCGGCGGATGCTCATATTGGCAGTAGACAGGCCTGCCACACTCCAGAGAACCAAAGAAGATGCCACGGAGCACAAGCGACACCAAACCGTTTGCTTTAAAACAGCTGGGATATCCAAACAGGACTCATCCAAGATGAGAAAGATCTCCCACTATCTTCCATTTCTTTTCGGCGATGCTGTACAGAACCTCGTCCATCTTCAAGCAAGTGGGGTCCCAGTCATGGCCAAAACGAATGACAACCACGCGGTCCTCCTCCGAAAGGATGGCCTGGTCTACTTGCCATTGTGCAGATGTGGAAGCATGTACGAAATCTTGTGCGGGCCTGCTCGGCCGGATGCCAAGAGCTGCCTCGTGAGAGCCCACGCAGCCCGACCCTCTGCTCCTCCTCACAACACGGGAGCCTCCCGCGCCACTGACATAAAATTCTTAATTGCTCTTCCAGGTCCCTGAGGTGTTTCTCTTGAGAAATTGATGCCGTTCTTGTTTTGTGTGTAACCTCTGTTATTATGCTGGGTGTGTAGGTTGAGTCTTGCCTTTGGCTACTTCTAGGTTTGTTTGTTTTTTAAGGTTTTTTTTTTTTATTATGATGGCGTGTGTGTGTGTGTGTGTGTGTGTGTGTGTGTGTGTGTGTGTGTGTGTGTGCATGTACCACACACTCAGGGAGAGGTCAGAGAACATCTAATCAGACTCAGTTCTCCTTCTCCCATGTGGGTTTCAGGGACTGAACCCAGGTCATCAGGCTTGGTGCAAGCGCCCTTATTCCTGGAGTCATTGTGTTGACCCATTTTAGGCTTTGTTTCTGTACATTGGCCTAAGCAGTTACTTGTGTGTTGGATTTGTTTTCTTTGTGTCTCTCATGCTTGGAGTTCACGGGGCTTCTTTAGCTTTGTGGTCTTCGTCCAGTTGGGAAACTCGCTTGCTGTCATCATTTCTTTCAATCTATTTTCTGTCTTTTCTGTTTCCTTACCTGTAGGGACTCTGGCTCTGCATCAGCCAGCCCTCTTGGAGTTTGCCGTAGCTTACCATTGCCCTGTTAAGTTCTTTATGTTGCATAATCTCCTGCAATGTCTAACCCCTCGCAAACACCATCCAGTGCTTTTTATAGCAAGCCATATAGCTTTGATCTGAAGAAGGCATTTCTTTAAAAAGTATATGTTTCACATCCCAACTTAATATTTTCAGTAAAAATGCCCATTTATCCATCTCTGTGATAAGTCCCTTGTCTTGAAACAGGCAGGATAGAAGGTGAAAACATCTGTGAATTCAGATTGCTGACTGTGAATGCCATGGTTTGGGTAATTGTAATATCCATGCCCACCATGTATTCTCCCAGCCTTTGACTCTGCAACCATCCACTGCTCAGTGACTTATCCCCAGAATCCAGCAAGAGGTAACTTCAAAGACTGATCCTTTGGGGTCAAGACCCTTGTGTGCACTGCTCTCAGTAGCATTTCCTCTTTTCATTTTCCACAACAACAGATGTCATCCAAGGACCATGTGATGTGTGCATCACTGTTAGAAGCCCTGAATGTGTCGATTCATTTCTCTCCAAAACAGCCTATGGGTAACCAAGTGTAGCACATGCCTGTCATCTCAGCAATTGATGAGGGCATAGGAAGATGAAGAGTTCAAGGCCAAACTTGGCTCCCTAGCAAAGTTAAGGTCAGGCTTAGGCTATGTAAAACTGTGTCTTACAACTATAATGATACTATACCATGGTTCTGTAAAGATACACAACTATAGAATAAATTTATATATTAAAAGGGATTTTATGAGACTGGCTCACAGGATGTGATCCAGGTAGTCAGTCCAACAGTGGCTGTTTCACACTGGAGAGGCTGAGGACCTGATAACTGTTCAGTCCATGAGGCTGGATGTCTCAGCAGTGCCAACCTGGTGCTGGAGCCCTGGAGGATTCCCAGAGAGCTGCTAGTCTTCAGTCTGCATGGGAACCTGAAGAACTTAGATTTAACATCTGTGAGGGCATGTCACCACAATGGGATAGACTTGGCAGCCAGTGAGGCAAGCAGGTAAAAAGCAAAAGCTACCTTCTTTTAGAACCTTCAAACAGAAAGCACTGGCTGCTGTTGGGAACCTCTGTTTGTTGGTGGGCTGACATGAGCCATTGGAGTCTAGAGTCTAAATGGTTGAACCTGACACAGGATTTGAAGCGAGGGTCACGCAGGATCTGGATGTGAAGGTCAGCTCTCCTCTTTTTTGTTGGCAGTCACTGACAAAGCATGTGTTAAGTAGGGCAAACACTTAAGTTCTCAGCAGAAAAGATTTATTCTCCCCCAAGTAATTTCACTGTTAGTCAGCATTCTGGCGCCAGCATTAGGCTATAACAATCTAGGGGGATTTTTAGATTTTTCGAGAGAATGAATCATGGAAGGGAAGCCCCTGGGTAATGCCAAAGTTTGGCTGTTTATGTTTTGAGAAATGTTGATCACACTGCAGTCAAGTTGGACCCCTGTGTTTATAACAAAGAGAGAACAAGAGGGAAGGGGCTGCTTTTGTTTTGGTTGAATCTCTCTTAATAAGGAATAATGGGCATCAACCCCTAGTTATTCAGTAAGCCAATTAAATTAAATGAGCTCAGCCAGGAAACAAAGCCGAACCCTTACTTAGGCTTCTCCATTTCTGCTGGGACTATAGTCACAATCCAGGACAGAGGAGCTGAAATGCAGCTGAGGAGAAAAGCCACTTGCAGGTTCCTTCTCCCAGGGTAAGCACTCCATGTGTCCTCCCTCACCAAGGTGGCTGTAGAGCAACTTCTGTCTTTTTTTTCAGTCACAACCAAACAGGTACAATTAGCATCTTGGCATCTCTCCAGTTTGAGTCTGTGTGGTATTGACCAACCACCTAGTTTGCCCTTGTGGCTGTGATAAACACCATGGCCAAAAGCACTCTGTGAAGAAAAGGGTTGGTTCCAGCCTACAATTCTCAGGTCACACCCCAGGGCAGGAACTCAAGCAGGGCAGGAACCTGGAGCCAGGAGTCATGGAGGGTGCTGCTTACTGACTTGCTCCCCTTGGCTTGCTTAGTCTGCTTTTTAAAACACACCAGGACCACCTGCTCAGGGGTGGCTCTGCCCACAGTGGGTGGGGTGGGGCCCTCCCATATCAATCATTAATCAAGATAGTACCCCACAGGCTTGCCTATAGGCCAATCTGATGGGGGGTTCTTAGTCGAGGTTTCCTGTTCGACCATGATTCCACCTTGTGTCTGATTGACAATCCCAACCAACATAGCTTTCCTACTGTTCAGTGTATTTGAGGCCTAAACAGGGATGGGCCATGTCAGGCCAGTAAAGAATACCAGCTTTAGAAAGTGATGTTGTGTGGTGGAAATGCTCTCTGTATGATGTAAATAAAGTAACTGATTCGGCCTATGTGCAGCACCATAGAAGTGGGTGGAGAATCAGAGGAGAGACAGGTAGAAAGAGGGTGGAGTTAACGAGTCGCCATCTGACCCCCGAAGAAGAGACATGTGAGAAATACAGGTGAGCCGTGGACTGGGATACGTGGCAAGTAGATTAATAGAAATGGGTTGAATTAAGATGAAAGAGCTAGCTAGTAATGTGCATGAGACATTATGAAGTTAATATATGTGTCTGATTCATTTCTTTGGGGGACAAAAGCTGCCGCGGGCAGGTTCCAAACCTCTGGCCCAAATGGGCCCAGGAAACTTTCTAAAACAATGTTGAGTCAAGAGTTTTTCTTTCTAGGAGCCTCCAAGATCCAGTTATGGGCTTGTACAAACCCTGTGGTCTCATATGATAATGCTCCTTTCCACTATTATTGTTAGGAGACATTAAATCAGTCAGATTCACGAGCAACAAGAGGTCAATGTCTGATTGAAATTCATAAGGTCAAAAAGGAAACTAAAAATCAATTTATAAGATATGAAGATTTAGGCTCAAGCTATATCCACAAGCCATAAAATTTCACATCCATAAATGTAAGAAAATCAGTTATTAAACTTGAGGGGCGAAAGAAGACTTATTAAGTTTTACACACACATAAGGCGGCTAACACATAATTTTAGCAGACATTACTGAGATCCTGTGTGTAATATAAGCGATGATGGGCTAACATGCTAAATGGTTTAGCACTAAATTATTAAGTGATGTATCCCCGAGGTATTAAACAGATCTCGGGGCCAAGCAGGTGCCTTTCTAGCAAGACTGGAGCTCGGGTTTAAGTGCATATAGATAACAAATGCACTTCTCAGGGAAAATACTAGCAGTAATATTTTTGCTGCAGGAAAACTTGGTGTCACGATGACTAAATGCTTCATCCTGACAAAGAAATGTTCATCTCCACCCCCCCATCTTTAAAGGAAAAAATTAACCGTGTTAAATGTTGGTCCCTACAGTGCAGAAAGGGAACTCTGGTAGGATTTGGGTGTTTCCCTGTCTTTCTCCTTTTCACATCCCTACATGCCTGAAATAGAAACAGGGGTTAAAAATGATCAGCTAGACAAGCATAGCACAGAACTGGTGACTTTGCTGGGGTGGGTGGGTGCAGGGGAGACTCGGTGATGCCAAACTGGGCATAAAAATTGTGACTGTAGTGACAGCACTTTTAGAACATTCTCTTCCCTCCATCTCCACTTCTGTTCTAGTGAGAAAAGGGAACCCAGGGCCACTGAGTCGACCACGAGGAGATCCGTCACCAAGCCTGACATTCCAAGTTCAGTTTTTGGGATCTACACAGTGAAAGAAGAGATTTGAATCCTGAAGCAGTTGGTTTCTGATCTACACACACACACCCACCCACACCCACACATACACACCCACACACCACCCCCCCCACACAGAGAGAGAGAGAGAGAGAGAGAGAGAGAGAGAGAGAGAGAGAGAGAGAGAGAGAGAGAGAGAGAGAGAGAGAGAGAGAGAGAGAGAGAGAGAGAGAGAGAGAGAGAGAGAGAGAGAGAGAGAGAGAGAGAGAGAGAGAAAGTTCGCATTACCATCAGAGGTTCAGATTGACAGTCACATAGATGTTTGCTGAGGCCAGTTTTCTTGGTCACCTTGTAGATGTATTATTTAAAAAAATTGTGTGTGTGTGTGTGTGTGTGTGTGTGTGTGTGTGTGTGTGTGTGTGTAGGGGCTTTTGGAGGCCATAAGGCATCTGATGCCTGGGAGCTGGAATTACAGGTGGTTGTGAGTCTCCATTTGGATGCTAGGAACTAACTCAGGTTCTTTGCAAGAGCATCTAATACTAGTAGCTGCCGGGACATCTCTCCAACCCCTGTTGGTTATTTTAGACCTTTTGGGCATGGAATATAATTTGCACACAGAGCTCTGGCATGCATGTGTGTGGGTAACACTTTACAGGTCACACCTGTGAAAAGCAGAAGTGGCAAAATCTAGGGAATACAATTTAAGAGTCTGATGTTAAAATGCCTAGGTGTTCCTTGAGAAGGAACCAATGCTAGAATTTATCAGTTGTAATATAGGACTGATTAACTTAACATCATCTCTAATAGCACTTTATGAAATGATTCTCACGCTATGGTCCAAAAGATGATTGGAATTTTTCATGACCTGGGCAGAAACTAATCTTTTTTTTTTTTTTTTTAACTTCATGGAAGAAAAAAATGATCTACTGGATAGAATTTTGTTCATTTATTTTCCATCCTTTAATTTTTTTTCTCTAGCTGCCCAAGAGGGCTAATAGATAACTCAGTGGATGAGCAGAATCAAGTGATGCTGATGAAAACCGCAGCCATGGAAGGCCTTATTTAGTTTGATAAACATATTTTAAGAGTATAAGTGTATTTATGGTTGTTCCACTATAACTGAGTTGTGATTTAGGTAGAATTTTATATGATGTTTATTGCTGTGCCTTGCTGGTAGCACGCTGGCTTCTGCAGCCTCTGGGTGACTGGGGAAGCTGAGATAGACAGTGGCGATCATGCTGGAAGATTGAACCACACTTCCTTTGTTTGGTGATCTTATTTGTATAACCAAGGGCAGGGCTGGATATAGTCTGAGGTGTGGTTTTCTCCAAACATCATGTTTGGAGACACCGTGGGGGCTTTCTTTCCCTTCATTAATTTGGTATCTGGTGGATTTATTATTTGGGGCACATGGGGCTATTGGCGTTGGTAGTTTATGCTGTGAGGGTTTCGGATGCTCTGTGGTGGCTTTTTATATAGTCCTGAGAATGTTTCTGATTGGTTCTTCCTGGTTCATCTGCCCAACTGTGAACCAATCACTGTGTTCATAGTAAGGCATTTTGACTGGACAGACAGATCTCTTGACTTGGTGTGTGAGACTGAATGGGAAGGAAGCTCCTGAAGGAGGAATAAATGGCGTTTTCTAATAGGAGAGGACATAGTTATTGACTCAGGGACAGAAAGGGCACTGATAGAGAGACCAAAAATCCACCCCGCCAGGCTCAGCTTGCTTATTCAATCCTTCAGATAGGGGTTGGCATGAAGAAACACTCAGAATGAATGAATGATATACTCAAATGGACCATGGTAATTCAGATTTGGTAGCAAATATCATTAATGTATTGGGGTGATATGTTGAGTTTAAAAATGTCCTCTTTAGCACATTCCTGCCATAAAAGGCCATCTGTTTTCCCCATCCCATCTGACTTGGGGACAGGACCTGTTTTGATATAGGCTAGTCTCTCTGCCACTGTTGTAACAAACCCAAAAGCAGCTGGAAACAAGGACCTTAAGGAAGAGGCTGAGGCCACAGACCTCTGTGAGCCCCCAATATTGTCAAGCAAGCCCGGGACAGACAGGCATAGGCTCCAGCTGCTCATTTACGAGATCACAAACTAAATAAAAGCATAAATGACTTAAATTCACGGTGTAGACAAGGGTGACCTTGAACTCTCCTGTGCTGGGGATGTGTGACATGCCCTGTCTTCATGGTGTTGTGTATATAAACCCAGAGCTTTCTGTGTGCCAGGCAAGTATGCCATCAACTGAGCTACTCAGACATACTGAGTTTTAGAATGGGGTTTAAGACAGAGAAGCACACAGGTTGTTACCAGAAAGGAAAGACTGCTAGAGTCCAATCCCCCTGGAGACAATTTGTCCCTTGTTATTGGTCTCATTTTTATAGTCAGGAGCTTTAGACTCTCCAAGTTCATGCCTGGGTTTTCCCTTCCCCTGGCCTGCAAATAAATATATACTCAACATTTGCATTTTGATCAGCCTGTCTGCATTTCTCTGCCAGATCTTCCACAGAGGAGGAACAGGGAGAGACTTATATCAACCCTCATGACTCCATTGTCATGTATATATCTCAGTTAACTCCGACATGATTGTTCTTGCTGACGTAACCTGAGCTAAGAATTTTCATAGCCGAGGATTGATCATTTCTGTAATGGGGAGCTGAAGGAAATATGGGTCCCCTGCTGCCTTCCAGAAGTTAAAGCAGAGAGGCAACAGGATTGAGGTAAATAAAAAAACAAAGCGAAACAAAACCAGAACACGTTCTGTTTTAGGAGACATCATCTTAATTTTTGTTTTCCCTTAAAAAGAGAAACTATTATTGCTTTAGAATTTCTTTTGTAATAAATATCAATAAAATTGTTTGGGAATTTTGTTTCTTGGATATGACTTTCAGGTGAAGTTTTATAAAATTTCTCTGTATCCTGCTTGTGTGCATTTTTACAATATTTAGGTATAAATTATCTCACATCGCATTATAAATTGTTATTAAAATGATCTGTAGTGTAGCTAGCCGGGAACTTAAACATAACTGTAAAAATGGAAATAAAAATCTATTAATGCAATAAACCTACTTAATAAAAGTTACTTTCGTATTCAAAAACAAAATATTAAGGCGTGCTCCAGATCTGAAAGTCAAAAATGAAGAAATAAATTAGTAGAGGTTAAGAGCCTTGCAGCAGCTGCCTAACAAAACTCCCGGGGATTATAAAATTTCATGCTCTCGTAATAAAAAGGATAAAGGATCAGCTAGAAGACCACTAAAAGTTCAAGTAAATGAACATAAGAGAGAGGAGAAAGCTTGACATGACGGAGACCGCTAATGTGTAAAGACTGAGACGGCGGCATTAAAGTGTTGGAGTCCAGAATTAAATGCAAAATGAATTCGGGGAGGAGATTAATAGAAAATTATAAAGGTAAATGAGTTCGCTTTCAGGGTTTCAGAAAACTTTAGATATCTCATTATTTTTCTTAGCACTTAAGGAGAGGCAGAGAAAGACAAATTAAAACTGGGCATAAGCCATATTGGAGTGAGTGGGGAAGCCGATTACTTGCTAACCCCATACCCCCACCCCCATATTCCCTATACTTGACCTTCAGTCATTGACCACAAGGCAGACTCCAATAAAGTAAATCCTCCCATGATCCTTTGCAGCAAAAAAACGAGACCATGAATCTAAGTTTTTGTTCGATTATGTGGGCAGTGTATTTAAAAGTAGGTTTGAGTGTTTCTTTGCTTGCCCTCCATCCTTCCTGATAGCTGAAATATGTTTATGACAGCAGGTATTCCAGCATCAATTTTGGACCAGGAGGTGATCTTGGGAAGCAGAACCGAATGAAGGGATGACAGGGGGCAGAAGGAGCTTGGAACTTGCTGCTGTGACTCTGTGGTTCTTAGACCTAAGAAACTCCACTCAGTGTGACCTGGGGTTTCTTATCCTCAGAGTGAAAGCAGGTGTTACGGGAGTGACTTTTGTGTCCAGGACAACAGTGACACTCATCCGCTTTAGTGTTAGAGGCGGGGTTGTGGTGGTGGTGATGGTGCTGAGGGTGTGACCTGCCTGTGAATCAGTGCTGATGCCAGAGTCAGTCAGGTCATTGTAAGACAAGGTCCACTCCAGTGTCAGGTCATTGTAAGACAAGGTCCACTCCAGTGTCAGGTCATTGTACGACAAGGTCCACTCCAGAGTCAGATCACTGTAAGACAAGGTCCACTCCAAGTACAATCTAGCACATGAGGCATGCTGAGGTTAAGGAGAGAGCTCAGTTGGTGAATGATTTGCCTTGGAAGCAGAACAACCAGACTGTAGTCCTCAGAACCCATGTGAAAAGCCAGAAATGGTGGCACATGCTTATAATTCTAGCACCAGGGAGTTAGAGATAGGATCCCTGGGCTTCGCTGGCCAGCCTGCCTAGCCTACTTGGGGGAACTCTCGGCCCAAGAGAGGCCACATCTCAAGGGAAAGGTGGAAAGTATCTGAGGAATGACACCCAAAGCTGGCACACATATGCAGAGAAAAAAATTCTGATGGTAATGATAGGATTTAGATTTTGAATTTGAATATGACTTTGCATAGGAGGAACAAAATCTTAGTTTTGTTATAGATCAATACCATCGGCTGCTTTGAAAGGCTTGTTTTTCTCTTAGGAAGATGGAGAAAACATCAATGAAAACCAAGGTGCTTTTCTCTGGCTTGTTTATAGAAACTTGAGGAAGGATGATGGGGTCTCTGTGGAGAGGCAGAGCAGGCATAAACTCTTTGTGAACTTTGACCTCATCCGGTTCCTACCATGCTAACTGCATTGGTAACTCCCACCTCTGTTTATTTAGGCAGGATTTCATGTAGACCAGGCTGACTTCCAGTGTAGCCAGAGATAATCCTTTGTCTCCATTTCCCAAGTGCTGGGATCACAGGTGTACCACACCACCTCTTCTTAACTATGTGCATAAAAATGTGGGACTTGATCTTTGAACTCCAGGCGATCTCTCCCTCCAGTGCTAACGATTCCTTTGCTGTATGTTTGCCACAGTAGTAGGAAGGGCACTTGGCACTTGCTAGCTCTTCAGGAAACACCTCCCACCTTGGCCATAAAAGGTGTCCTTTGCCCTCAGCCCAGACTGAGCTTTCTTCATCCCATACAAGGAAGTGCTTCCAGAATGAATGGTGGTATAGTAGTAGTTCCTTGTTGGGACCACCAGCCTGCAAATAATTACATGGAGGCTTATTATTAATTGTGGAAGCTTGGCCTTAGCTTAGGCTTGTTTCTAACTAGTTCTTGTAACTTAAATTTACTCATATTGTTTAATCTATGCTCTTTTGTGTGGCTTGCTTACCTTTACTCTGTACTGCTCACCCTGCTTCCTCAGTCTGACTGGCAGCTTCACCTATATCCTTCCCAGTGTTCTCTCTCTGCCTGGAAGTCCCACCTGTCTCTCCTGACTAGCTGTTTGTTAAATCAATCACAGCAATACATCTTCACAGTGTACAATATCCCACAACACAGTAGTAGAACTTCTGCATAACTTGTGGGGGAGAGAATCTTCTAGACATTCCTTTCTTGTATTCTCCAGTAAGTTCCCACAACATTCATGTTCCCCCACACAATGACCATGCCTCCTGGGGTTTCCAGGTGCACACTTGTTCGATAACACTTGCCTTTGCACACACCAGGCAAATTTTAGTTCCTCCCTTTCACCCTTCCACAGTGCTCATTCTCTTCACTGTTAGCCATGTCCCGGGCACTAGAAATACAGCAGTGAATAAAAGCTGCAGAAATAGGTTTGTTAATAGTTCTGTAAGTTTGTTGGTTTCTAACATACACTTACGGAAGCGTTGGTTGCTAAGGCAGAATGGTACTGACTGATCAGGGCTGTAGAGAAGGATCAAGATACCATATGATTACCACTTCTGTTCTCACAGACCTAGACATGCTTGTGAAATTAACAAGGATCAGAAAAATAACTCCAAGGGCAAGAAAGATAACCAGAGCAACAGACCTGAAGTTGAAGGTCAGTAGGAGACAAAAAAGATGGTTTTTGATAAAAAAACTAGACATTTTCAATAAATATGAATGATGACTTGGCTATGTTTCAGTTCCTGAACATAAATGCGGAAGGAACATTATTTGGTAAACCCAGCCAAGGAAGAAGCAAAATTTTAGATCAGAAAGAAATGAACTGGCTGTGTGGAAGGTAGAGTTCATGAAATAGGTGCCCTTCACTCATACCAGACTCTGGCTCCTTCAAGCTTCCAACACGGACTGAAGGGCAGGAGCTTTTCAGGAGTCCTCCAGGCCTTTAGAGCAAGGTTGAAACTGCTCAGACATCCAGTCTTCAAAAAACTATTTGGGTTTCAGCTGCTCCCTGGCCATGCCATCATGAAGAACCCAGACTATGTCACCTTTCCCAGTCTAGCAATCTGTCTCTCATACATCATCACCCTGGTGGTTCCTACAATGCTACTGCATGCCAGGGCCTCAAGCCTATCGGGGGAGCAGCTCTGGTGAATGGCAGTGTGTACATTTGGTCCTGAGGATGCCACACCCACTTTAACAGACAACTGAAGGCAGAAACCCCATCATGCATTTTTTTCTTCCTTTCTTTGATCTACCCCATTTTTGTTGTATTGGAGATTTAGGCAAATGTTCTCTACCCCTGAGCCACATCCCAGCCCCCCATCATGCAATTCTCCAGTTACTGTGTCTAGTCATGTATTTGGCATACAGTAGCTCATTTGGCATCCATCAGTTGTGTTGAACCGTTCTTCACTCTATGTACCTCCCTTAACCTCTCACGATTTATTGGTAAAAATTTCACCCTTAATTAGTGAAAAAAAACCTGCCTGTGAATTGATAAATTATTCACCTTATAAAGCCCTCTGAGCTCTTCAAGCACACTGTAAATAATTTACATTCTGACTTATGTGATTTCCAATTTGTTTATTAATGTTATCCTGCAGAGAGAAAACAAACTAAGTGGATCCACACTAACTTACTTTGTAGATCATTTGGAATGAGATAAAAGATGCTTCTCTTCTTGTGTGAAGATGCTGAGGTCCAGTTTATCCTGATTGGAAACAAAGACTTCCCCTAAACAGACCTGTGGCATTCTTGACATCACCATCTACTAAATTCCTGCTGTACACAGGGTTAGGTGTAATATCTAAAACTCCAGGGCTTGGTGTATCTTCTCTATATCTATGATGGTTTGAATGAAATGCCCTCACTTGTGTTTTTGGACATCTGAACACTTGGTACCCAGTTGGTGGCACTGTTTGGGCAGGTTCAGGAGATGTGGACGCGATGGAGTATCACTGGGAGTAGACTTGAAGTTTCTAGTGCATTCTTTTTGCTTCCTGTTTGCGATTTGGGATGGGAACTCTCAGTTACTGCTTCAGGTACCTGCCACCTGCTCACATCTACCTAGCCACCATGGACTCGTAACCCTCTGGAACCAAAAACCAAGCAAACTTCTATAAGTTGCCTTGGTCATGGCACTTCTGAGAACACAGGGAGCAGGAAGCAGGGAGAGCCTGGGATTTTGAGGAAGCTTCTAGCCATCTCCTAGACAGTCCTGGTTGCAGCCATATCCCAGACTCTGATAAGGCCTGTACTCAAGACATTAAAATCAGAGTCTAGGGCTGGTGAGATAGCCAATGGGTAAAGATACTCATCATGCATGATGACCTGAGTTAGATTCCCTCCCTAGAGTCCACATAAAAAGTCAGATGTGATGGCATGCATCTGCATGTGATGGGAGGTGTCTTCCAGAAGCTGGCAGGCCAGATGGTGTGCAGTACAATGCAGGAGAGACCCTGCGTTAAACACAAGAAGGAAGGGGTTGCCATTGGGAAAACAGGCTTGATGAGAATGGCACCACTCTCTGCAGGCACCGGGTCACAATACCTACTACACACAAGATTCCCCAGTGGATGCTGACACTAGCAGTCAAAATTCAGTATCAGGTTGTCTGTGTGCTCTCAGTCCAGGAGAGACATCAGGAAGTGAAGAAAGTAGGAAAGAAGAACTGTGAAGAAACTGTCAATGATGCCTTCAGCATGGCCCAGTCAGCAGCCCATTCATGACTCCATGTACAGCTGAGGAGCCACAGGCTGCTGAGGCTCACTGTGCTCTAAATGCAGCCCTTTGGCCTAATCACTGAAACTTCCAGCAGACCGAGACTAAGGGGTGTTTTATAAAACAAACAGCTGCGTAGTCCTCCTCAAACACATCATTGTCACAATAGACAAAGCCAGACCAGGGACCAGAAAGGCAGAAGCTAAGGGGACCTAACTATGGCAAGGGAGATGGACCAAATCTTGGATCTGAAAGTGGATGGTGATGGTTAATGGTTAAGCTTGTTAATGCTTGAGTAAGATCTGTCAATTATTTAACCATTACTAATTTAATGGTTTTAAATAAACCTGCCTTTAAATCCACTTATTTTCATTTGATGCTTAGGAGTGTTTGCCTGTGTGCATGTCTGTGCATCATGTGTGTGCATTGCTATGGAGACCAGAAAGCATCAGGTCCATTAGATCTGGAGTTACCAATAGCTGTGAGCTGCCATGTGGGTGCTGGGAACTGAACCCAGGTCTTCTGGAAGAACAGTCAGTGCTCTTAATCTCCAGGCTGTCTTGTTAGCCCCTAATTCCGGCTTTTCTTCAGTGGACTATGGGTCTGAGGAGGTGGCTCCTTGAGGAGATTAATTTACTAGATTGCACGGGTCCTGGCCACTGTCTAGGTGTGATCACTCACACCTGTAATTTCATCAGGGAGGTGGATGCAGGAGGATCAGAAGTTCAAGGTCATATTCAGTTCTGAATTCCAGGACAGCCTAGGATTCAGGAGACTATCTCAAAAAAGCAACCGAAGCCACACTAAGTAGAAACTGAACTGTGTGTGGTGGTTTTGTGGAGTTGTAACATTTGGGGAATTTTGGAGTGGTTCATAACTTTTGAAACTTCTCTCCTGTCAGTTTGAAATTATCTCATCATGAAAAATTGAGGAAAAAAGATCCTAAAATCTGCTGTTCTCCTAGTTCAAAGGTTCTCACACAGGGGTTGCCCTTCAACTGGAAATGCCCCGTGACAGTTTTGTTTGTCCCAGCTAGGAGCTAGTGTGACTGGTACCTGAAGGGATACTGTAAACACTCCACAGTGCATAGGGCACACCCACAATGAAATGCGTGTGGCCCCAATCTCACCCCTGGTTTGACTGGGAGATTGTTCTAGGGTAGCTCAGTTTAAAATCTGTGGAATCAAGGAATGTCAGGAGGAATTAGGAGTGATGCAAATGTGTCATGTGTGAGTGTCTGAACTGCACTAGAATGTGAATTTTGCCTTTCTGTCTACTTTCACACTGTGGTGTATGTGAGTTCATGGGCAGCAGCTACTAAAGGTCACAGGTGTCTGTGGAGAATTGTGTGACTGACCGCACACAGGCAGGTGAGAGGACATCCTTAGCAAACTGTTTCTTCTCTCTTTGCTGGTCTACGGCAGGCACACTCATCTGACCATTTCTAATGAGATATAGAATATTGCCTCATGGAGGGGACTTGCTGTCAACCACTGCCTGGTGGGCTTAGGGAAGAACCAATTCTTCATTAATTAACCTTCACTTGCTATGTAGATTCACTCATTGAGATGCTGGTAATTAAACCAAGGTCATTTCAAGGATGGACTGGAAAAAAACAGCCATTGGAAAGAGGGAGACTTTTTGGGTGGAGGGTTTGGGATTCTCTTTTTATCTCGGGAGAATTGCAGAATCATCTTTTCTTTATTTGTAACTATTTTTTTTTTTTAAGTGGGAGAGTGTTAAGTTCATCTCAGAACCAAATCTCAGGGAAGTTTTAAAGATTTATTAGGCTAGTTACATCATGTGGGTTTCAGAAATAAATGTTGATAGAAAAAGTTAATTTAGAGAATATACACAGTGCAAAAGAAAGAATGTAGAATTACTCTGGGGGCTGGGGACAGGAAAGCATTTTGGGGATCCAGGAGGATGAGTTTTATTTCTCTTTATTTATTTATTTTTAAGTTTTTATTATACGTTTGTGTGTGTGTGTGTGTGTGTGTGTGTGTGTGTGTGTGTGTGTGTGTGTATACACATGTCCTTGTGCATGCTTTTAGAGGTCAGGTGGCAGTTTTCATGAGACCATTCTCTCTTTGCTCAGTGGAATCTGGGATTAAATTCAGTTCACCAGGCTTGCATGACAAGGGCTTTTGTCTTCTGAGTTCTCTCTAGTGCAAGAGGTAGTATTAAATTACTGTGGTGTCTCAGTTAGGGTTACATGTCTCTTGGCTTTGTTATACTGTTTGGGGTGAGATAGCGTAGAACACAGACTTGGAGGCATGCATAAGTGAATTATATAGGAGTTTACAGAGTGTCAGAAACACTGGCTTGCTCACTGTCTTGGGCCTTGATCTTCTCATCTGTTAAATGGGTCTAATACCAATCCCTACTATCAGGGTTGTTGATAGGAAACTACCAGTGAAGAACTCATCCTAAGAATATTTACTGGGAGACAGCAGTTCACTAAGTAAAACCTATGATGTGCCAGGCAGTGCTGTAGGGGTCTCCTGCCTGCTATCACCCTTTTGAGTTAGAACATGTGGTTGCTGTTATTGTGTCCAAAACACAGAGATAAGTGAGTTTCATAGCTCACATAGCCATTAAGTAGGGAGTTGGGAATTGAACCCACGATTCTGCACGTTCTCAGAGAATTGTGGGCTCTTAATTCACTTCATACGTCGATTTCTGTACGTGGTTAAAACAAGCACATTGTGGGATGCTTTCCTGGTAGAAGAAGTGGGCCTTGGGTGGTGCAAATGATGACCTTTGAGGCTCACTCACCAATAGTGTGTTGCAAGTGTCCTAGTCCCGAGAATTGCCACCTAGTGGGCACGTGAGGTATGGCATGAAAACCTCGTATCTTGGCCTCTAAAATTTACTTTATAAAGCAAAAGTGTTTGCCATGACACAATCTCAAAACCATTCCCTAGTTCTGACAGGAGCGTATTTAGGATTGAAATGTTATATTAAAGTTACAGTATTACAATGGAAGCCAGATCCATCTAGCTTGTTAGTATCCCTTAGAGAAGTATGAATCTTTCAGCTTGCCCCGCTGAGCACTTCACTTCAGTCATAACGACAAAATGCTTAATTTGTTAAACACATACAGAATCTGAAGCGGAGCCATTTGGTATATCTAATATCGATAGCAGTTATTAAAGTCAGTTTTTATCTGTTTAAACAGGTCATTAAAAAAAGTGGCGTCTGAGATAAAGGGCTGTGTCCTTTCCCTGTGCAATGTCTGATTAAGAGGCAACGGAAGTCAGAAGTTAGAGCAGCTTACAGGCAGAAATCAAGCTCTGGCCGCCGGGCTGCCGTTCGGTGCTTGCTTTTCAGGCCAAGCAACATCCAAGTCACAAAAATCTCTTCTTTAGTTAATACAATAACAATTTAAATCAGAAGTCTTGGTACTCAACTACTGGTCTAGGCATTTCTGAAGATTCTGGACTTTTCACCTGACCCTTCCCAACTATGTGAGTGCTGAGGGCGTGTATCTTGTTCACTGAACTTCTGTTTCTCTGACTCACCCTCCTCTTTTCTTGTAACACCTATCACGGATAAACTTTGTCCAGTGCCTCTGGCTCTGAGGGAATACATGTGGATTCCTTACCTTGTAGAAAGAATACTATCTTAGTCTTTAAAAAAAGCAGTTATTTTTTTCTTTGTTAAGTGTATGAGTGTTGGCCTGCCTGTATGTATATGCACCACATGGGTGCAGTGCCCACAGAGGCCAGAAAGGTGTCAGAGCCCCAAGAACTGAAGTCACAGGTCATTGTGAGCTGCCATATGTATGCTGAAATTGAACTTGGGTCCTCTACAAGAGCAACAAGTGCCCTTAACTGCTGAGCCCTCTCTCTAGCCCCTCTATATTATTCTTTTAAAAACTGATATTGTTAATTTAAAGAGTGCCTCCTCAACCATTGTAGCTTTGTGATCTTAAGAACTAACCAGGCATTGGCCATGTTTCTATGTTATATAATGGCTTGTAGAGAAAGTGGGGAAAAGTCATAGATAAGGATGTAGGGAAATAGGACCAAGGTAGGATGGTAGCGAGCTTGCATTCCTGGAATAAGTTCTTATTTCTGTCAAATCAACAGAAAGTAATTCTTCCTACCTTTTGTTTTATGTGTGTGATAATTTTTTTTTATGAAAAATAAAAGGAATCCTTAAAACAAACAAGAACCCAACTGATTTTGTTTTGTTAACCTAAAAATAACCAAGAGTGCTATAGCATGATTTTTTAATAAGTAGAATGGTACAGACCTGTATATTTATTTATTTTTAAAGATTTATTTATTTATTATGTACATAGTGCTCTGCCTGCATTCCAGAAGAGAACATCAGATCTCATTATAGACTGTTGTGAGCCACCATGTGGAATTGAACTCAGGACCTCTGGAAGATTAGTGCTCTTAATCTATGGGCCATCTATCCAGCCTCACAGACTTTTTATTTCTCATTCATGTTCATCAATTTCCACTACTATGATAAGTATATAGTAGACATTGGCCAGGTGTGGTGGCACATGCTTTAAATCCCAGCACTCAGGAAGCAAAGGCAGGTGGATCTCTGTGAGTTCAAGGCCAGCTTGGTCTACATAGAGAATTCTGGGCCAGCTAGGGCTATGAAGTGAGACCTTCTGTAACAAAACAAAACAGGAAAAGTGTACTGGGCCTGATGATTTCAGACACTCCAGTAAAATAGTCAGCAGGCCCATCACTTTGTTGGGTGAACGACTGGCAGAAATCCCCCTACTCATAGGTTGTCTTTTCATTATTTTTTCTTTGCGTTGAAGAAGCTTTAAGTTTTTCTTACTTTGACACAGGGTCTTATTATGTAACACACAATGGCTTTGAATTCACAAATCCTCCTGCCTCAGCCTCCAGACTGTTCATTTACAGGCGTGCTTCAGCACATTTGGTAACTACTTTCTCTTTTTCTTTTTTTTTTCAATTTTTTTATTGTCTTTATTTTGTTAAGCCCTATTTTTATTTGTTTTCTTTATTTATATAAACAATATGCATAATTCTTAAATGTGAACAGGCCAGGCTGTAGGAATTCTGATGTAATATGATGATTACAGTAGACTGATTCAGGAAATAATTTCTCTTAGATTTAAATAGGAAAAAGCATTGTTGCCTCATTAGCCTATGCTTTTTTTTTTTCCGCTGTGATTTTTATTTTATTTTTTTTCTTTTCCTTCTTTATTTTGTATTTAACAAAAAAATAGAAACATGAATTTAAAATGAGGAAAAGTTAACAATAACTATGAACAGGATAAGAATCATAAGCATGGCTTATCAAGGGTGGTAATACAAATAAGATTGCTACACATATATTTACTATGTGTTCAGCTTTCCCTCTGAAATTTTTTTTTCCCATCCCTGTATATCCTCATTCAAGGTCCCTTCCCACCACATCTTGACATTTTTCTTCTCTGCAGCTCCCCATCCCTTTGCTGGGCAGGGAGCAGACAGTCCTATGGTCCCACTGACCCAATAATGCTTGGATCGGTCTCCACTCCTGGCCAAATCCAGTTTTGTCCCCCCTCCCTCAAGAATGAGTCTGGTATTCCTATAGTTGGAGTGGGGTTCGAAGGGTCAGTCCAGGGTGTTTCTGATCCCAAGCTGTTCAGTGGTTGTGGTTTGCCGCTTGGGCATGTTTGGCTTTTTTTTTTTTCTTGTTTGTTTGTTTAGAGACCACTAGTGAGTGAGTACATCCCTTGCTTATCTCTCTGAGATTGTGATACCTTGCTCAGGAGGATGTTCTCCAAATCCGTCCATTTGCCTACGAATTTTAGGATATCGTTTTTTCTTACTGCTGAGTAGTATTCCATTGTGTAGATGTACCACAGTTTATTAATCCATTTTTCAGTTGAGGGACATCTAGGTTGTTTCCAGGTTCTTGCTATTACAAATAATGCTGCTATGAACATAGTTGAGCTAATATCTTTGGAGTGTGAATGTGCCTCTTTAGGGTATACACCCAGAAGTGGTATTGCTGGGTCCTTGGGGAGATTGATTCTCAATTTTCTGAGAAACCGCCATATTGCATTCTAAAGTGGCTGAACAAGCTTACACTCCCACCAACAATGGAGGAGTGTTCCCCTTGCTCCACATCCTCTCCAACATAGGCTTTCATCTGTGCCTTTTAACTTAGCCAATCTAACAGGTGTTAGGTGGTATCTCAAAGTTGTTTTGATTTGCATTTCTCTGATGGCTAAAGATGATGAGCACTTTTTAAGGTGCCTTTCAGCCATTCGTAGTTCCTCTGCTGAGAATTCCCTTTTTAAATCTATACCCCATTTTTTGATAGGGTTATTCAGGGTTTTGGGCTCTAAATTCTTGAGCTCTTTATATATCTTAGAGATCAGTCCTCTATCACTTGTAGGGTTGGTGAAAATCTTTTCCCATTCTGTAGGCTGGCGTTTTGTCCTATTGACAGTGTCCTTGGCTTTGCAGAAGCTTCCCAGCTTCAGGAGATCCCACTTATTGAT